>JADRCH010000073.1:219108-314954 GCA_019843965.1 Rhynchomys soricoides | reverse complement strand
ACCACAAATATACACAACACACAAAATATACCACACACCACAAATATACACACCACACATACACACCTCATACACCACACACCACACACACACACACACCACATACACCACACACCACACACACATACCACATACACACACACACACACACACCACAGATACACCGTACACGGACCACACACACTTACTACACAATCTCCACACACACAGACACTCCACACATACACAGACACTACACAACCTACAGTTTACAGGCTGTTCTACTCTGTACTAACAGATTCACCAGAGATTAAAAAGCAAAGAACAAAAGCAGGCTCAGTCCTGGCTTTGGAGAGCTGACCTCCCCTTCCAGTTAGTATCCTGAAGTCTGACACTCACATTTACAGTTTAGGAAAGCTTGAAGTGACATTTGAAATATGTCCCACATGCCACCTCATACCTCATAAATGAAGTACAGACCTGGCAGCTTAATGAGGCATTTCCTGTGTAGCAGCAGACACTTAAATGATACTGAGAACCATCTCACCAGATACCAACAGCAGAGGCCTCAACCCCTTTCCCCAGCCACATCCATACAAATATATACACAAAATACATATAACCAGCCATAAGCTCAGCCAGTAACCCCAGTAATCAATCATGTCTGGAGGCTTCACCCGACTACCTGAACCTACAAGTCTGATTCTGGAGAAAACCAATTCACTATCAGTCATGACACTTATCAAAAAATCCTTAATAGAGAATCTACATAAATAATTGTGCGTGCTTAATTGCAGAAAAAGCAGATTAAAAAAATAGGTTAAAAGAGTCGCACACAATTTTCTTTTAAAACAATCAGCTGAATACTATATTTTAATAAATGTTTTCAGGAGCATATGATCTGAAACGAAAAATCATTTCACTTCAAAGATGGTTTCCTAAAGGAAAAACCCATTTTCTCAGAAATGATGAAAGGCAGACAAGGAACTGTAACATCATGGCTACGACAGTCTAGTTGATAAGCACTAACTTTCCACAAATAATGGAATCAATGCCCATCTGGTTTGTGACTATGGTTATGGGCGATGCACAGAAAACCGGCAAATCCACACCAAATGCACCACAGCCTGGGCTGTCCTTCTGCAGCCCCTCCCTCCCCTGCTGTCCCTCCTTAGCATCAGGCTCCCTTCGGCATCCGCAGGCCAACAGCTTTGGCCTGAATCAGTGCTGCAGGGCGCGCCCTGGTCCCCACACCCAACAGGCGGGGCAGGAGAGGTCACCCCCAAAGCGAAGGCTGCCCCTCGAATACCTAGGTGACTTGCTTCTCCCGACACTACGTCTCTCCACAGCAGCACGACAAGGTAGAAGCAGCTCCGGGCGCCAGCAAAGGGCTGCCCTAGGCCTGGGTGGGGCCGAGCGGGGGCCGCGGGGGCCGCAGGCGCCGAGTGGCTGTGCCAAGCCCTGTCGGCGAGAAGCCCGGAGTCTGCGATACTGCTGCATTGTGCTGCATCACGGCGAGGGCACCGTGAGCCATCCATCTTGCCAAAAACGCACATCCCCGCCCCAAAAGCCCGCATCGAATCCATCTTCTCTTCTGCTGAAGCACTCCCACACATCCCTCTCCTCACTATGTGCCCTGGCTTGACTGCAAAAATAACGGGCAATGCTTTTCGTACATCCTCCCCCTCATTAGATGGTAGCACCTGGCACCTTTCCTGTCACCAAAACAAAGGGAAGGCTCCTTCGGAGTGGCTATGGTGAGCCAGTGACGAGGGGCTTCTAGCCCACCTTCCCCATGCAGGGCCCGAGGGTCCTCGCGCCCGCACGAACCTGTTGAAGTCCGGGTGGCAAGAGGCTAGGGCGAGCGCGGCGCCCCAGGGCGGCTCCCCCAGCCCTGCGCGGGCGCGGAACTGGACGAGGCGGGGGCGGCGGGGCGCGCGGGGCTTCAGCAGCGTAGCACGGACCACGCCTGGCCGCAGCCCCACACTGTTACGCTCAGAGTCCGGAAGAGGCCCCGGAAGACCCCCTACTCAGCACCCACCCCTTTGACAGGACCAAGGGCATCCCGGGGCAAGCGTCCTCACTGCGGAGCCCGCCGCGCCCGGAGGGCCGGCTCCCCACCCCCACGGCCTCCCGGGTGCAAGGCAGCAGCAGCAGCGTCATGCGCCCCAGCCCGCGCCCCTCCTCCGCCCGCCCGCAGGCAGCCTCCGGTGAGTTGGCATTCTCCTGCCTCGGCCCTCGACCTACCTCCGGGGATGGGGTGGGGGCGCTGGGGTCCCGTCCTCCTCCCGCTCCTCGGCGGCCGGGCGGGTGGGCCGGGGAGGCGACTCCGCGGGGCTGGCGGCGGCTGGGGCCGGGGCTCACAGGACGGGACCGGTGGGCGCTGCTGCGCGGGGCTGCGCGCTCGCTCCGGGCGGAGAGGCGGCCGGGGGAGGGACTGGAGGAATCCGCAGCTTGAACAGCGACAGCTGCACTGATTCCGGAGGCTGGGCGGGCGCGGGGCGGGGAGGAGGGAGGAGAGAGCGCGCGGGCGGGGGCGCGGGGCGGGGAGAGGGGCGCGGGCGCGGGGAGGCTCTGCCGCGGGAGCGCGCACACTCCTCCCGCACCCCTCAAGCCTCCGCGGCTCCTCCCTGTCGCGCGCACTCCGCCCTGCGCGCAGCCCTGCGGCCAGGCGGCCGCCCACCCAGAGCGGGTTAGGATGCAGCAGGGAATTGCGAGCGCGTGCACGCTCTCCGGAGCTCTGGAGCTTCCTCGGCCCAGGGCCGCGCTCCCTGCGCCAGGGTCTGCCCTGGGCGGGGTGGGGTACAGCTTCAACTGCCGCCGCGGGAGCAAAAGAACAATGGGGGCTTTTGTCCTTGCATCCAGCAAGGGCCAATTACACGTTTAATTTGAGGCTAATTCGATTATCGCCATTGAAAAAGACAGGCTAATTTTCTCGGTTACTTGTGCAGCCTCTTCTCCCCTGCGACGTTCGCCTTTAGAACGCTATGGAAAAGGAGTTGCACCGGGAGGTTTGGGTGAGTCGTTTGTTTCCTTGGTTGGAGCTCAGTGATGATGTCCAGCTTGAAGACGGATGACGGTGACCTCTACGAGAGAAGCTTTGGGCTCTGGAGCCAGTCATGTGTATTTCTTCAAACGGTTAATTTATTCCTGTATGGTGAATGTTTTTTCACCTTTCCCCTAGAGGGTAGCCGGCCTACAAGTGGTTTATCCAGTTCCTGCCTCATGGCCAAGCACAGACTCAACTTTAACCAGAGGCCAGGTGCTCACCCTGGACTTTGGGGAGTGAGGTCTCCCGGTTACTGTAGAGGATCCTTGAGATGACGTGAAGACTGGAGTTCTCCCACCTCCATCTCTGACACTGGACATTTTCTTGAATTTATGTTAATTGTCCCTCACAAAGCAGCCCACTGGCTACCTTGTCAGCTCCCAGGCTATGCAGAAATCCTGTAACTGCGCTAATGGGAGGAAAAGGATGGTGAATCATCTTTACTAGGAATAGAAACGCTCTTTGGAGAACAGAGTCTGGAGAAATTGGCTTCCTCCCAGTTCTGTAAGATCACCAACTGTGGGCTTTTCAAGGGAAGATGGTCCTCGGCTTAAAAGGCAGTGCTCCCTAGAGATCTGCTCACCAGCTTCAAAAGCAACCTGGGCTGTTGGATGCATATTTTAGTACTTAAATAAAACAAAATTCAATTGTCACAGCACACTGAAGATGGTTATTTGTATTAGAGCTTTACTATCAGTTTGCTTTTGGTTATATGGAAAAAGTTGAGGAAGGCAAGTCATTTAACATTTTCCTCTAGAAGGTTGATACCAAGCCAGAAGGTGAATTCCTTCAAGGGTAGGATTCTTTGTTCTTTCAAATTATTTGTTCAGTTAAGAAGTACTAAAAGTATTTGTTAAACTGAATCAAGCAAAATCCATAAGGGAGCTGCTACCCTTATTTCGTAAAGAAGGAAACCCACTAGAAATGAAAGTTGCTTCCCTTTCGAGGGTTTATGGGGGGGGGTGTCTCTGGTATCAACCCACCTACACTGTTAATAATTCACCAATTTAAACCACATCAATACTGGGAAATGCCTCACTTTAAATTCTTCCAAAGCTGTTGTGAAATGGTAACACCTAAATGCTTCCCTCATCACAGATAGCAGGTACTTAAATCTTCCTTTGATGGGTGACTCATCTCCCCCGTTCCACTCCCACTTAAGTCTTACTTTTTTTCTTCAAAAGGGAGTCCCCCTCAACCAGTAATTAGTCCAAAAAGATGTGAAAGGCAAGGATTCAGAGCTTTACCATAAATACTTAGCTCACCACTTCAAACTCCTATCTTTTGATGGAAAATAAAAACCACCCAGAAGAGACTAGTTCTAAACCTAGAGATATTATTGGAGAAGACATCTCTTTAAAAGGCAAATATTTAGAACAAAAATTTAGACTTTAGTTAATGACAGTGACAACTCAGAATTACCCTCAAATATCTCAGAAGCAGATTTTAGAAGCTTATCTTTACTTTAGAATCAAGGTTGATTTAAAGGAACCTAGAATTTATCATTATCATGTCTGTAACATACTACTTTCCATTAACAAAGCCCCAAAACCTATAATTATATTTGGCTTTGTCTTCCAGAGAAACAAGGTAGGGTTTGTTTTCGCTTTTTGAAACAGGGTTTCACTTTATTGCAAGGCTCGTCTTAAACTCACAGCAGTGTACCCAGATCAGCCTCTGGAGTGGTGGGCTTACACGGCAGGCACCATGATACCCATTAGAAATATTTTGTTATGAAAATATTTCAAGGGGTTGGTAATTTAGCTCAGTGCCAAAGTTTGATATTTAGCTGGGGTGGGAGACACTCAAAATCACAAACGTTTTGCAGATATAAATTGTCATTTTAACTTTCCATTTAAAATATGGAGGGAAATGTTGTTAACATGTATCAGTAACTGTAGTCTGTGTCATGATGCAATAATACAAAATTCCCGATTCTTAGCAGAGCATACAGGTCCCTAACTCAACAAAGGCTAATGTATTGCTTTGTAAAGTCAGCTCTGGATTAAAGAGGCTTTCTGGGGAAGCTGTCTTCCATGTTCCAGCTCAGCATTCCAGGATATGTTAATGTTAGGGTACCTCCATGTCAATGAGTGGTTCCACTCCCTCATGAGGGAAGCCTGTGATAGAGGGTTAGGTACCAGCAACTAACAAATGACCCTTAGTCTCTTTCTCCCCATTTCATACCAAAGTAAGTCATGTGACTACACCTGAAGTCAGATCTGTGTAAACAAGAAGATTGTCTACTACCACCTATTTGGTTTGAAAAAGAAAGAATGATACCCTAGTCTTCCCTTGTTAGCCCGAGTAGAACCTATCATTTATTATACTGACCATAGCTTTAAACTTTAAAATCAAAACATGGTTTTTAAGCCTGAATGAATTTTCGTAATTTTTATTCTTAAACATGGCCTCTTTTTGACCCCTATCAAGAGTGGGAAGTTTTCTCACCATCAGAGTGTTTCAATCAAGTGTGGTAGTGTGAGCATGTGTTCTAGTACATGAGACTCAGAGGCAGGAGCATTAGGAGTACAAGAGTATCCTCTGCTACTTAACAAGCTTGAGGCCAGCCTGAGCTACATGAGACCATGTCTCAAAAATTTTAAACTTTATATTGAACAGAAAAAACCCTAAAGACATATATTCAAACAACTATCATGAATGAATACTTTTTGGCACTAAATGCACAATTGCTAACATAATTTATTCGTTGACTAATTTGGTAAATATATTCCTAGAAGAATATGATATATGTTCTAAAAGAGAGCAGTGGGTAGTTTGCTTGTTTGTTTGAGTCACAGTTTCCTGAATTTTCCATTTTAGAGGATAAAAAAACTTATTATATGATATGGTAATATAAACATAAAAATGTTTAGAACTCCTTTTTCTTATTCTTTGTTCTTTCTGCCCCTCCCTCCTCCCTTTTTTTTTTTTTTTTTTTGGAGACAGGGTTTCTCTGTGTAGCCTTGGTTGTCCTAGAACTTGTTCTATAGACCAGAATTGCCTTGAACTGAGAGTTCATGGCCTCTGCCTCCAGAGTGCTGGGATTAAAAGCATGTGCTACTACCACCTGGCAAAAACCGTATAACTTTTTAAAGTAACAAAATCCCAGCTCAAAATGGGCAAAAGGCCTGAATATATCATTCACCAATGATACATAAGTGTTCAACAAACTCCTGAGAATATGCTCAACTTCATCAGCTATTGGGGAAATGACAATTAAAAACAAGAGAAACCACCTCATATGCACTAAGGTACCTACAATTAAAATAGACAGAAAATAACAAACATGGTGAGAACTGAGAAATCGCTGGTAGAAATAAAAACAGTAATACAGTCCCTGTGGGAAAAAATCTAGCAGGCTCCCAAAAGTCAAATGTGCACTTACAAACGATAGCAATCCCAAAAAAATTAAAAGCAGGTATATAAGGAAATACTTATGAACTTATGAGTAAGTGCTATTATTCATGATAGCCAAAAGTTGGAGACACCCCCAAAGCCTATCAGGGACAGAGTGAAGAAAACATGCTGTGTAGACAGTGATGAATGCCGTAGTAAACGGAGGACTGACAATGTGTGCTGTGATGCAGATGATCCTTGGAAAGGTTAAGGGAGAGAACCCAGATAAAATGTTCACATTACGTTATTTGATTTGCATGAAATATTCCAAATAGGTAGGTCCCTGGAGATGGAAGGCAGGTTGGTGGCTGTAGGAAGTAGAAGAGGCAGGGAAAATATGGGGAGAAACTACAGAATGGATATGGGCTTAGTGCCACTTTGGAGTTATGAAAATATTTTTGAGCTAAATAAAGATGGTGTTCTCATAGCCTACTTATATGAAACACTGCTGAATGCTCACTTTCACCAGGAGTGGTGGTATACACTTGAAACCCAGTACTCTCAGAGGCTGAGCAGAGTGTCAGGAGAGTGCTCAAGGCCAGCATGAGCTACACAATGATATCCCAAGCCTATAAGCAAATAGACAGACATTAAAAATGAAGTAAGATGGTGCCTGTTGTTTAATGAAGGTCATTTAAAGTTTTAAATTTATTTCAAAAGTAAACCATTTAAAATTAAAAATGAAAATTAAAAATCATTTAAAAGTAAAGTCATTTAAAATTCTCTATTTTGTATCATTGTCCAGTAATTCCCTAGCTGCTAGAAAGACTTTTTCAGATTTCTCAGATTTGCCTGAATATTCCTCATGAGAAAGTATTTACCAGTTTATCTACCAATTACATGCTGACCAATTCTACATGCATATTATTGAAGTAAAGAAACATAATAGTGGTTCTGAATTTCTAACTGGGGTGAAGCTAACAAGGATGGTTTCCTGGCATCCTTCTTAACTGGAGTAGCAGGTAAGGAAGAAAAAGGAAAAAGCTCCAGGCACCAGGACTCTTAGCCCTGATGACACATGGCTGTGGAGCGATTCAGACATGACTAGAGCAACGGGAGCCTGACTTTACTCTCACTTAGTTTTAATGAACTAAACGTTAAATTTAGCACTTACATTGTGCTTTCCTAACACAAGGCCTGGGTTTGATCCCAGAACAGCAAAACTTAGGAAGAAAAACAGTGACTTTTTTATATTTAAAATTTGATTTTTGGTTTGTTATTAGTAAACTTTTCAAAAAAATCTAGTAATTACTAAATAAACTTTATTAATTCTATATTAGAGTTCAAAGACTTCTTAGTTAAAGAAAAGAACTAAAATCTCAGGTTTTGTTTGTTTCTATGTTTGTTTATTGAGACAGGGTTTCTCTGTGTAACAGCTCTGGATGTTTTAGAACTTCACTTGTAGACCAAACTAGCTTAGAACTTACAGAGAGCCATTTGCCCCTGCCTCCTGAGTGCTGGGATCAAAGGCATATGCCACCACACCATGCCCCCCAATTTTTTAAATTACATTTTGTGTATGTGTAGGAGTCTGTTCAGTGAATTCTAGAAACCAAACTTGGGTCATAATTCTGGGCAGAGAACACACTCGCCAGCTGAGCCATTCTACTAGTCCTCAGGTCGTAAAATGTAGACATGTTGAGATAACACTACTGATAAGTCTAATAAGATCTATTTTTAAAATTAACATTACCTTTTTAAATTTGAAAATGCAAGCCATTGTATATCTTTAGTCACATATGCGACTTGCATTTGCCTTTCTCTTGGACAGTGCTGCTGTAGACATTGTCAAATAAGATCTTCAGTAATTGAAGCTTCAGGCTCAGAAAAACTGAACACAAGCAACTAAAATTTGGAATATGCTATAAAGTAATAACTCCAAATAGAGGACGGATGTCTAAATCCAGTTCTACATCTCCACCAATCTTGGGCAACTCATGATGCTTTGAGCAGAGGCACAGTGTCACTCTCTGGAAGTCTTCATAAAACCTTGGCAATGGCAGAGCCCCATTGCTTCCTGATAAACCTCTGTCCAGCCTTCCCCAAATATCCTAAAGGATTCATGCCTCAAATTCATTAAGGACATTGCAGAGACTCAAAGAGAATGGGGGGCAGCGTGGGCATTTCTCTACAGATAGCAGACAAGGGCCAGGGCAGCTTGCTGGAGTACTACTCTGTCTCTGGCAGTAGTTCTCAGTCTTCCCAATGCTGCTACCCTCTAACATAGTTCCTCATGTTGTAGTGACTCCAATCATAAAATTATTGTCATTGCTACTTCATAACTTTAATTCTGCTATAGTTATGAATCATAATGTAAATATTTGATATGCAGGATATCTGAGAGCGACCCCTGTGAACGAGATGTTCATTCCCACAAAGAGGTCACAACCCACAAGGTTAGAACCTCTGATTTAGATCGAGACTGTAAAAATTCATTGTAATAAAAAAATCTGTAGGGCTGGAGAGATGGCTCAGTGATTAAGAGCACTGATTGCTCTTCCATAAGTCCTGAGTTCAAATCCCAGCAACCACATGGTGGCTCACAACCATCTGTAATGGGATCCGATGCCCTCTTCTGGGGTGTCTGAAGACAACTATAGTGTACTCATATACATAAAATAAAAAAATCGAGATCGAGACTGTAAATACTGTCTACTTTGCCCCCTAGAATTGGCATAACCTAATCCTACACCTTCAGATGTGAATTTCAATACATGGCCATAGCATAAATGATGTCTTTCTGTTAGAAGATAAATGGACCCTTACCCCAAACACCTGGCTTTTTTCTTCTGGCTTACAGGCTATTTCTCCTGAGTTCCTCCTTTTCCCCATAGGTTAGAGCAAGCACAAGCTTGGTTCCCCCTCTCACTCTGTCTTAGGCACAGTGGGGTTTTGTGTATCCCAGACCAACTTGACTTTGGGATCCTCCTATTGCAGCCTTTGATTGTTGGCATTACAAGCATTCATGTCACTACGCTCCACAGGCAGTATCCAGAAGTTTGAAATAGGGAGTAAGATCTGAGACATTTTACTCATTCACAGTTGATATAAACATATTTTATTTTAAAATGTGGTCAAAGATATCCTTGCCCCTCAACTGACATAGTTTCAATAAAATTGTAATAAGATGTTTTGTTTTGTTTTGTTTTTCAAATGAAGGCTGTAGGAATGGAAAAAGTTTTAAGCACCTGGATTCTTACATGCTTATGTTTCAAACAACCCAACTTGAAAGTCATCCGCTCCTCCTTCGTAAGTGCTGCCAATGTGGAATAAGAAAAGAAAAGGAAGAAAACCTTTAAATAGAAAATCCCCTCTGTTCAGTGAACAGAGCAGTACTGTAGTTTGCTTTCTGAAGGGGGCAGGCGGTGGAGGTCGGGGTGGGGGTGTTTGTTTTTATGAGGACTGCTTTGAAGAGCTCTTCTGAGGCCTTCCCAGGAGTGGCCAAGCAGGAGTCCTGGGTAAACACAAGCATGTCTCAGCTGCAGAGAAATTTACACTTTCCCAATCTCTCCAAAAAACCTGAAGAATCTGAGAAATAGTCCATACACTGGATCTTAAATTTCTCTGAACTGTATAATAGAAAATACACACACACACACACACACACACACACACACACACCACACGCACGCATGCGATTGGTCTTAGGTATTGATGTAGGCTTTATCAGCTTTACCCATCAAAGGGTAAATCAAAGTTTTCTCTACTCAATTTATTTGCCCTCTGTGAGATCTGAGAGTTATCTCAGCTACTTGGTCTGTCCCCATGAACTTAATCCTCCCTAATCTTTGCAAGGAATATGGTTGCTGGCGTTGCTCCCAGTCTCTCATCCCCGGTGGCAATGGCTGGAGGCCTCTAAACCACCCAAGTCAGGTGGCATGAACTAAAGAATCCAGTCTCCAAGAATGCCTTACAGGCCAGAGTTCCTAATGACAACTCTGCCTTTGGGATTTGTACCCTAGTATGAAGCTACAGTGATAAATGAGTCCACCACTCCCTAGTTCTCCAGCCCCACCACAAACTACAATCCAGCAAAATAAGCATCGGTTTTATTGAAAATGTTCATTGCCACAATCACAGATTGCTTTCAATTGTAGATTTTTCTTTGGATAGGCAGTCCTTTTACTTTATCAAGCAGGGCTAGGGAGGTGGGTAGTACTCAAGTGCTTGCTGTGCAACATGAGGACTTGAGTTTGAACCCCCAGAACTCTTGTAAAGTCAGGCATGGGAACGGATATCTGTAATGCCAGTGTTCTACAGGGAGATGGGAGGTGGAGAGTCATGGAACCCCTGGACCAGCCTGCCTGGCTTACCCAGAAGCAAACAACAAAGGGACCCTATTTCAGACAAGGAAGAATGAAGCTGAAGGCTGGCACCCAAGGTTCTCCTCTGACTTCCATGTACATGACTGTTGCAAGAAATACTAAAAATTGAAACGGCACACTCCCACGCTATGCCCAGCACCGGCGGGCCACCTCAGTCCCGACACCGGGCCCCTCCACAGCGCCCAATCACTGTGTTCCCAGCTCTGGTTCGCTTGTCTCTAGAGCCGCTAGTTCTTTCTTAGCCATAAACTCCTGTGGTCGGTGGTCCCACATTCCAGTAACCAAATAGATCCACTAACCTCGAGGTTAGATATCACAATACCCAGTAACCAGGTAAAATCAAAACTCTTAAAGCTGGTTAACCAGTCAGATTTATATATCAATAAATTCTCAGTACACAAGATGCCCACCTAGATTAGACAAAGCATCCCAGTATTCTAACCTTTATGATAACATAACTACCTGTGGCTGGTTAAAGCCAGGCTGGTTCACGTCTGCCTCCATCTTGGCCTTCCTCCTTCTCCCCAGATGCTCTCTGTCTCTCTTAGCTCCGCCTCCCTTTTCCCTGTCCAATCACAGGCCTCCTGCTACACTAATATTTTAATGTGATTGGATAAGGAAATTCTTGCCACACATGCCATATAGCATATGTGCACATGCACGAACACACAAGAACACGGAGACACAAATCAGGGCACTAGGGAGATAGTGCCATGGATAAAGTATCTGCCACGGAAGTACAAAGACCTGGGTTTGAATCCCCAGCACCCATATATAAGTCAGGCATGGAAGTGAGTGCCCATAACCTCAGCGCTATGAGATAAGGGTAGGGATTGAGGATGGGGGATACAGACAGATCCCAGGAGCTAGCTAATATGGCTGAAATGAGAAGCTCCAGATTCAAGGAAAGATCCTGTCACCCCAAAATACAGTGGTGAGCAACAGAGGTAGATAGCTGACATAGTCCTTTTGTGGACTATGCACATGCATGGGTAAGCATACCTACAGTCGTTTGTGAACACTTCTGAGTACAACCCACACATCAAAATGATATTAAAGATATGTAGATACGTACTCTGTGCAACTGTGCAAGTCTGACAAGTGGAGTTCAATCATCAGAATGTACATATAGGTGCAAGGAGAGGCCCAGCCCCACACGCTATCCTCTGTCCTCGACATATACACCATGGGATGCATGTCCACTCTGCCACCACCACCACCCAGCATATACATATACATATACATATAATAACATATATATACCTTTATTTACTTCATCCAACTCCACTTTCACCCATTCATACACCTCCTACTCCATATAAGAAACCACATTTAAAGCCACATTGTGAACTGTTGACGTACACTGTTCCAGGGTACCAATCCAGTGTTTCTTTAGTATTTATAAACAGAACCAAATGCAGTTCTTACTCCATAGGTAGCAGGCTGCAAGGCTTGCTTGGCCCTCACTGTTTGTACTTACGACATCCTAGAGAGCTTTTTGTCGGCCCCTTATCTTTTCTTTACCATTGTAGCTGCGTAGTGTTCCATGATCTGCCACTCATGTATTTCTTTGCATTTTTCAGTCTTTTGCTTTTATGAACAGCTGAGCAAAGGGTTTCTGAACAGAGACTTTTGTGTTCACACTGTTCTTTTGGTCACTTAGGTGTCTACAGCTGGCTGAAGAGTCTACATAATGGTAGAGCTGGAAGTGCCTACAGAGATGCCCATGTAACTGTGTTGAGAAAGAAAACCCAATTACCAGCATGGTGTGATAACTTTAAATGTGCAGTAGAGACATACATGCCCTGGTGGCAACTGACAGCTCTCTTCATTGGATTTAAGACCCACTCAAAAGGAGGCCATGCCTGGTGCTGGAATCTTAGCTGACAGTTCAGAGGTAGTGAAGTCATGGTGACTGGAGGAGAATCAGCGACTACTAACTTATTAAACAAACATAATCTCTGGCAATAATTTGTAAGCATTTGCCCTTATACACACAAATAAGCACTCCTCACCAAGGAAATGTATCTTTGCAACAGATGGAGCTCACTACAGAAAAAGACAGCCAATCAAAATGTAAAGTTGTGGAGCCCACTGCCCAATTGATAGATCTGTAAAACACCCCCATAGTTAAAGCAATCGTAAGCACACTTACCCGACCACTCTCACCCCAACTAATCCCATAGAAGTTCAGGATATAGAAGTCCAAGAGCCTTCAAAGCCCTAAGAAAACACTCAGTTTAACTTCTGATAAGGACTGTAAGCCTTCATCTCACATCTATTGAATGCAAATCAATTGCTTTAATTTAAGCTAAGACCTTACATTGCAGAAGAGAGATCAGAAAGCTTGTAAGATACAGAGGGTCAGGGAATTTGCCATGAGATTGTCTCTTAGTAATGAAGTCTCACCCAAGTGGCTGCCCAAACATAAGCTAAATAAGGATCACACTTTGAACGTGCCAACCTCTACGGAGAAAAACCCATGAGGCCTCAGCCCTACCCCTACCCAGAGAATTACAGACAACTGAGGAGAGCTGTGAATAGGAGAGGTGGTCTTCCCCAGAGGAGAGCACCGACTTGCTGTCCAGTGCCACATGGTCAGTCCTGAAGACATACATTCAGGTAACATTATACGGACTGAACAGGTTATATTTACAAACGCATGCGTATATACTTATATGCATGCAATAACACTGAAAAAAGAGGCCATACATTTGAAGGAGAATGAGGAGGAACAAATGAGAGGTTTTGGAGGGAGGAAAGGGATGGGAGAAATGTTGCAATTAAATTATAGTCTCAAAAATAAAATAAAATGAAGGAAAAGAAATAGGAAACCAGCAGGGCATGGTGTCACACATCAGCAATCTACGAACTTAGGCCACTGAGACAGAAATGAAAATTCAAGGTTAATCTGGGATACACAATGAGGTTGAGGCCAGCCTGAGTGAATCCATGTTAAAAAAGCAGAAGAGCGCAGCGGTATATGTAATATAAAAGTAGAAGGGGGACCACATAGGAGAGGAGACAGGGGAGGGGTTAAGGGAGGAGGAGGGGGTAACAAGAGAGGGTAATGGACAAGAAACAAACAAAACCAAAATATGTCATGTTTCCCCTCCCCCTCCCCGGGTTATGGTTCAAATATATATGTAAATAAGCATGCTCAAGTACACTCATATGTATATATGGCATGAACACATAAGGAGACTATGGAGGAGAGAGGGAACAGAAGGACAAAGAGGGAGAAAGGACGATGAAAAAGGTGGCAGGGACTGAACACGAACGAAGGACAATGTCATCATCAAACTCATAACTTTGTATGTACATTTTGAAAAGTCATTAAAAGAATCAACTAAGAGGTAAATGTTTCATCTCTCATTTCTAAAATAACTTGCCCCAATCCCTTCTTCCTCTTTGTTCTAGATGATTCAGGAAGGGTGCTCCTCTGGGAAAGCCCCACCCGGTGGGCGGGAGAAGCTGGAGAAAGGCCGGAAGGGCGTGTCCTGCCCACCCTCATGCTGGTTCACTCATTGCAATCACACAAATGCCCAGTACAGAGGACGCCAGAATCTTTCTTTTATCCTGTGGCCGCACTCCACCTTCCACACCTCAGGGAAGTGGTCTTGGTTTGGTTTTGGCCTGGGTCTTTGTATGTGTTCGTGTGACTTTTTTTTGTTTCTTTGGTTTTGTTGTTGTTGTTTTGTTTTAATATCAAAATGGAAAGACCTGATTGGTTTCCGGAGTAGGAAACACCTAATTTCTGCTCCAGTTTTTGTCTTTTTCATATCCTGAGGTTAATCATGTTGGAGACACAGAAAGCAGATAATAGGGCACATCAGCCTCCTCAATTTCCATTAACTTATTTTTACATGAACTCAGCTTCTGATTAGCTGCTAGTTAACATACAATCCAAAGCTGAGTCTTACCCCTGTAAAAGAGTGTCCACAAAGAATGCCTTCGTCATCTCTGGTTGGAAGTTCCTGTGAATAGAAACTTACATATGTGGTGGCTGAACCAAGTAAAACTTTTATCTCTAAAAATACTTAAACACACGAAAATGATACTCTGTAGCTATAATGTCTGCCTATGAAAAGCCATTTTAAAGCAGAGGCACTGTTATAGTTGATAAATTGAGTGGATTCTCCATTTCAACTGCAGGGATATGTTCAGAAATTTTGGATATTTGGAAGGACCTTAGGAATGGCCAGAAATGCTATTGGCGGTGGTTTAATTTTAACAGATTGACCTGATTGCTACTAACACCCCTTCTCATTTAAAGACATCTTAGGTACAACTCCAAACTCCGAAAACCACATAAGTGGTCTCACTTATAGAAGAATTACTTCACAGTTTGGGAGATGTTTGGTGGGGATTTCTTCAGGTAACCGCGTTGGTTGGTGGGTGTTTTCCTAGCAGAGTTTTTGCACTACTTTGCTGCTCGATTTATTATTAATTTTAATTCACACAAATCTGTAAATGTATGATGAACTTCCTCTTTGCCAACTGCTTAAGATCAGAATGTATGATATCATCAGTTCTTTTATGCTGCACATATACATTAACATTAACAAAAGAAACATACAAATAAGAGGTATCTTTTAATTTAAAATCTTTCTCAGGACATAATGAACAATATATAGCAACTCAAATATTGATGAGCTGATTGGAACCCAGAAGTGTTCAGAAAGACCGTGCAGAGTGCTAACTGAAAAACATTCATCTGCATTAACTTAACCACTGAACTACTGATATAAGTAGCTTCTTCCTGTAGCACACTCTCTAATCTGTATAAAGCTTTGGAATGTTTCTCAAGCAAAAATGGCTCCCATCTCAGAAAACAAGGGAATTGCAGTTCTGTGCAGTTCTGTGGTTTCTTAAGTCATGGAAGTAGATAGAAATTCTGTGTTTGAATATGGGTTGAAGGACATTTGAAAACTGAATTGTAACCCTGGCAACACCCTCCCTGTGAGCTCAGGCAATTAAATTCAACTACCAACTTCTAGTAGACTGTCCCAAGGCCTTGGGTATTCTGCAAAGTAATCAGGAAGAAAACCCAGAGGACGTGGGAGGGTGGAGAGGCAAGTACCTGGTTAGGACAGAGCACTGCAAAAACTTTGCACTGGCTTTTATTGGTAGCATTTCATGTTCTGGATCATTTCTCATGTGTTTAAACATTTTCTTCTGCCGCCTGGAAAATCTGAAGTCTCCACAGAACATTGTACAAAAGGTCATCAGCGCTGCAGTTTACTGAAAAAAAAAAAACTGGGACCTATTTATAAACCACAGGAAATTGTTCTTGCTCAGGATGCAGTCTGAGTAAATAATTTGAAATATGGAAAATACTGTTGATCATCCATGTTTTCTCTATCTACTGTTTCCCAAGCTGGCCTGAGGCATTCATGAGTTTCTATCACCTTTACTCATATGGTTCCTGAGATGGATTTCTCGTTTCTTCAAATCCTCTCCTCCTTAAGGCTTGAGGTTCCTGTTTTGAGAATGAAGGTTAAAACTTCTGTACCACCAACTCAGCCCCCCACCAACTCGGGGATCTTTCTTCTCTCCTCCTGCTCCTTCTTTTCTCTCCTCTCCCTCTATCTCTCTCCTCTGTGCCCTCTCTCCTCTCTCTTCTCTCTCCCTCCTCTCTTTCCTCTTCTCTTCCCTGTGCCCTCTCTTCTCTCTTTCATCTCTGTCTCTCTTCTCTCCTCCTGTCTCTCCTCCTCCTCTCCTCTCTCCTCTGTGTCCTCTCTTCTCTCTCTCTCTCTCTCTCTCTCTCTCTCTCCCCATCTCCTTTCTCCTCTCTCTCTTCTCTTTCCTCTTCTCTGTATCCTCTCTCCTCTCCCCTCTGTCTCTCCTCTCCTTCTCTCTCCTCTGTGCCTCCCTCTCCTCTCTCCCTCTCCCCTCCTCTCCTTTCTTTCCTCCTCCTCCCCTCTCTTTCTTCTTCCCTTCTTTCTAAACTGTGACTCACTTTCAATCTGTAACACATCACTTGATTAAGCTGCCTTACACTGTTGTAGTACCCTTTTGGCTCTTCATAAAGGTGGATTTCTTCTGGAGTTTTTGAAGTCTCCAAAACTATAAACTCCTTGAGGAAGTGTCCTGCATGATAAGCAAAGTGAAGCACATGGACAACACTGATCGCTTGCTGACCTACGATGGTAGTTTTCAAATGGTCTGTAAGTAAGTAAATAAGACCACAGAGAACCAGTATGCAACATAGACTACAGTTTGAGTCACCGTGATTGAGTTTTGGATTAGACACAGTGGCATTGTAAGCTCGACCCTACTTTTTACCCTTCTCTCTGAGGAGGCTCTGGAGCACCCTTTCTCTCCTACCCTCTTGCCAGCCAATGTTCTTAGGCTTCTTACCCGGAACATAACCGATACCTAAGTTTATTAGTCATGTTTCTGTTGCTAAAAAGTACCTGAGATAAACTTCTTAAAAGGTGGATATTTTTATTTCAGCTCACAGCTCCAGGGGTTTCAACCCATGGTCAGTTGGCTCCCTTACTCTGGGGCCTATGGTAAGAGATCATGGTGGGAGGGACACGTGATGGAAGAAAGCTGCTCACCTCGTAGTAGCTGGAACACAGAGGAGGGTCTGGGATCCCAGTATCTCCTTCAAGGTCACATGACCTAACTAACTTTTTTCCATTAGATCCTATCCCCTAGAAGTTCTATAGCTCCCCAGGTTGGTGACCACACCTTTTTCAAATGGTCTTTGTAGGACATTCTGGAGTCAAACTAGCACTGAGTTTCTGCACTTCATTCCCTTGAGACTTGAGAATTAATGTATCTGAGCTGAGCTAACATTATGAACCCTTCACCAAATCCAAGCATCCTGAACTCACCCAGGGATCCTCAACCAATTAGAATTCCATTTGTTTCATTTTGGAACCATTGTTTTGATGGAATCTCTCTTCCTCTACTGCTGCAGCATAGAAGGATGCATATATGACAGAAGTCCTAAAAGTCTCTGATATTATTTCCAAATAACAGAGACAAATTCTTTGCGACAAGCAAAACTCTGCTTTTAGTTAATTGCAAGGAAACAGAGTGTCTTAGTGAGAGTTTCTATTGCTGTGATTAACATGACCAAAAGCAATGTGGTCAGGAAAAGGTTTATTTCATCTTATACTCCCAGATAATTGTCTATCACTGAGGGAAATCAGGGCAGGAACTCAAGCAGAGGCCAGGGGGAATGCTGCTTACTGGCTTGCTCCCCGTGGCTTGCCCAGCCTCTTTTCTTATAACATCCAAGACCACCTGTGCAGGGGTAACACTGCCCACAGTACACTGGTCACTCCTTTGCCAATCACTAGTCAAGAAAATGTCCCCAGTTTGTCCACAAATCAGTGTGGTTGGAGCATTTCTCAATTGAGGTTCCCTCTTCTCAAATGATTCTAGCCTATTCATGTTGACAAAACAAACAACCTAACCAGGACAGAGTAAAAAGGATTCTGACGGTGCTTTGAAAGGCACAGGATGCACATCCACTCAGCATCAGGGACAGAATGAAGAGTGGCTCTACTAGATTATTCTCAGAGGACAGTCTAGAGTGGGGCTGTGTGAATCTGGAGTCTTTAACCCAGGCAAGATACACACATTTTGGAACGAATGAATTAATTGATTGATTTAATCTATTCCCCATCATTCTACCAGAAAGAATAGAAATGTTTATTAAATGAATAAAGGACTTAACTTTTTTTGTTAGTTGGATTATCTTTCAAAAAAAAAAAAAAAAGTTGGCTTTGACTACCAGTGCTTTCTTATGTAACAAAAAAGTCAAGCAAAGGACATGGCTTGGTTCTGAGTGCACTGGGCAGGCTGCCTTCGTGATTACAAGTGCTGGGAGCTGGAGGCTTTTTGTTCCCTGAAGTTTATCATGTAATTCCTCCTTAATGCAGAAAGTGACTTTCTCCGGGTAAGTCAGTGTGAATTCTGGTCCATTTGTGGTGTTCAACTAGGGTTAAATAAGTGTTAATGACTTAATGGTAAGAATTCTGAATATGGTGGCAAGAATCCTCAGACCAATTAATTCTTCTGATTTATTATAGATAACTCACCTCACATGTCCCTTTGCACATATGTAAACTGATAGGGATTGATCCTATAGGATTTGAACACTCCCTCCAGTTCATAACCTCCCCAGCTTTTTAATTCATTCTGGTTGGCTTTTAGACTAGTTTGAAACCTAGAAACCAGACAAGTTATTCTAGAAATGAATGCATTGGTATCATTCAACAGTCACAGTTATAATTAGAATACTATACTTGATAGGTAATAGTCTTTCCTGTAGATAATCCAGGTTAAATGGTATAAATATATTCTAGCAGAGGTGCAAACAGCTCAGTTAAAAGAGAATTTCCTATATCAGTATTTCCCAAAGTTTACATCCTAGGATACTATCCTACTGTATTCACAGTGCAGCTGTGGTCCCAGTAAAGTCCTTAATGAAATATTTTTTTGTGTGTGATTTTACAGTTAGAATTTAAGTGAAGAATTTAAGTGAACTAATGCCTTTAGTTGTTTTTAATCCACAGTATTGTTCTCAATTTTTTGTTTTTTGTTTTTAATTGGATATTTTATTTATTTACATTTCAAATGTTATCCCCTTTCCCGGTTTCTCATCTGCAAACCCCTTATCCCATCCCCCTTTACCCTGCTTCTATGAAGGTGCTCCCCCACCTACCCACTCACTCCCGCCTCACCGCCCTAGCATTTGTCTACACTGGGGCATCAAGCCTTCACAGGACCAAGGGCCTCCCCTCTCATTGATGCAAGATAAGGCCCCTTTAGCTCCTTGAGTCCTTCCCCTAACTCCTCCATTGGAGTCCCTGTGCTCAGTCCAGTTGTTGGCTTCGAGCATCCACATCTGTATTGGTCAGGATCTGGCAGAGCCTCTCAGGAGACAGCTGTATCAGGCTCCTGTCAACAAGCACTTCTTGGCATCCACAATAGTATCTGGGTTTGGTGTCTGCATGTGGGATGGATCCCCGGGTGGGGCAGTCTCTGGATGCCCTCTCCTTCAGTCTCTCCTTCAGTCTCTGTCCCTGTATTTCCTTTAGACAGGAGCAATTCTGGGTTAAAATTTTGGAGATGAGGGGTGGCCCCATCCCTTAACTGGGGGGGCCTTGCCTAACCTCTAGATAAGGTCTCAATAGGTTCTCCCTCCCCTTTGTGGGGTATTTCAGCTAATGTGGGGTCTGGGAAACTCTTGCTTTCCTGGCATCTGGGACTTTCTGGTTGCTACCCCCAATTCCCCATCCCCCATTACTACACACCTCTGTTCGATTTCTTGATCCTCTGTACATCTCCTCTGTCTCCTCCTATACCTGATTCTTCCCCCTTCCCCCCTCCCTCTCTTCTTTTCCTCCCAAGTCCCTTCCACTCTCTACTTCCCTTGATTATTTTCTTCCCTCTTCTAAGTAGGACTGAAGCATCCACTCTTTGGTTTTCCTTCCTCTTGAGCTTCATGTGGTCCGTGAGTTGTATCATGGGTATTCCACTCTCTTTGCCTAATCTACTTATCAGTGAGTACATACCATGTGTGTTCTTTTGTGACTGAGTTACCTCACTCAGGATGCTTTTTCTAGATCCATGCATTTGCCTGCAAGTTTCACGAAGTCATTGTTTTTAATAGCTGAGCAGTATTCCATTGTGTAAATGTATGACATTTTCTGTATCCATTCCTCTGTTGAGCCATCTCTCTAGTCCTAGTGATACATTTTAGAAGTCCATGTTATTTATCTTAGTGTTAAGGAATATCATCTTTGACAAGAAAACTACATGGCAATTTTCTTAAAATGTTTATGCTATTTTTTTTAACATTGTTTTAATTTTTATTTTATTTTTAATTTTAATATATGATTCAATATTAAAGAAACACATAGGATATAAATGTAGGGTGCTCCGAAATAGCTAGTACTCACAGTTCAGTGTATGCACCCTTAGATTTTCCCCATGTATGTAACAGAAATTAAATAATTTCTGTATTATCTTGGCTATTTGCTCCTTTTAGTTGTTGCTGTGTCTTGGAACACTTTCTGTAAGCAAGCAAACTCTAGCACAGTCTTTTAATGGTTTGTTTTCAGTTTACTATTAGGATCCACAAGGCTACCATGATCCATATACACTTGTCTTTGTGTAATTGTCCCTAACTTGCATCAGAGTAATTATGACATAGCAATCATTTTTAATAAATATTGATTACAAAATGTATTGGTTAGCACCCTTATTAACTACATGAGAATAACTGTTTCCTAATATCTTACCTTGGGCTCTGAAGCCTTGCTTTCTTATTTTAACTTTTTGTTTTCTTTAATACACCTACTGTGTAGTTGAGGATGGTTTTGAACACCCGACCCTTTTGCCTGTACATCCCAAGTGTCTCAAGTGCTGGGATCCCGGGCACAGGCCACCATGCCTGACTTCTTTCTCCCCTACCTTTTTTAAGATTTATTTTTACTTTTATTTTGTGTGTGTGGTTGTGTGGATGAGTGCATGGTCTACGGTGGTCATGTGGAGGTTCTCTCCTTCCACCATGCGTGTTCCAGGAATTGAACTCTGGCCGTCAGGTGTAATGGCAAGTGCTTTACCTGCTAGGCCATATCTCAGCTTGCTTTCTACTCGTTGGACTCTGTGCCAATTGGAAGTGAAAGCTGCTATTGTGTCATCATTTGCACTTGACTTTTTGAACTCTGACTGGGGTGGAGTATTTTTCATACATCTATTTCCTGTTTTTTCGTTTCCTTTCCTGAACTGCCTGTATCTTTTGTCTATTTTTCCTGGAGTGGTATCTTTTCCTTATTGGATTCTAAGACTTACTTTTATATTACAGAAATTATCCATTTCTTTTCTATATGGGTAACTTATTTTATCCAATTAATTGAAGCCCAAACCTTGTGAAATATATTATTAAAGAGTATCTTGAATTTGGGAAAAACCATGTTCAGACCTGGTCTTTGAATCTCCCACATAGGAAACAGGATCAGAGCACCTGCTGGATTTCAACCCTCTTGTAACCGTGAAGCCTGTTATGTGCATAGACATACCTTGCACATTGCTGGCTTCTCAATGGCAGCCAGAAGGTTGTGTTATAAGAGTCACAGTAAGCCCAACTTCATTCTGTAAAAAATATTCCCAAAGATTCTTTTGTTTTTATTTTGTGTTGTGTTCTTTCTCACAATTTGCATCTTTTCATTGCAGCTCATCTGACCAAGATGGTTGGTTTCAGAACTAGATATGGCTCAGCAGTTAAGAGCACTGGCTTCTCTTGCGAGAGAACTCGGGTACAGTTCCCAGATCCCACATGGTGCCTCATAGCCCTCTGTGGCTCCAGGTGCAGGGGATCCTATATCCTCTCTGGCTTCTGTGGATACCAGACAAGCATGTAGTACACAGACATACATGTAGGTAAAACACTCATAAACATTAAAGAAAATGGAATAAATCTTTTTTAAAAGCATAGTTGGCTCTAGAGAGTTGTGTATTTGGTTATAGTGAATAATATTCAGCAGCTTTTCCAAGATGCTTCTTAATCATTTATCCTGGGTGACTGGATGTGCTGGCTCTGTGCCTAGTACAAAAATTAAAGTTTAGTTAGCTGGATGCACATGGTACATCATCACCAGCTCAATAGATGTCACATGTTTGAGCTGTCTTTCCTCGTCTGGGTGTCACATGATTAGTTTTCTCGCCTCCTCTGGACGCTGCCCTCCCTCCTTAGGTCCAAATGCTATGTAGTTCTTTCTTGTTAAATATATTGACTACAGACACAAACAAGAGGAAAAGGCCTTTGACAATTTTAGTGCCCTAGAGTGACATTTGTAAGAAAACTACAATGCATTGTTTGCAACAGCATTTTCATATGTTGCTTTGAGAGAATTAAATTTCCTCAGATTTGCTTTCATTTATTTCTATGTTCCATGAAAATGCACATAAGATATCCATGCACCTATAGCAAACATAGCCAAGAGATACAAAGTGGAGAAACAAACACTTCCAAGAAGAATTACAGCAAGACTCTCTGGATATAGTATAAAATATAAAACCAACATCACAATGGCACTAGGCAGAGAGAGGTTAAGTCTTTTAAGCCAATGAGCTATCTCAGGTCTTTAAAGTTTGACTATCCAAGCATGAATGTATATTCAAAGGGGAAAATGTGGTTTGTTTTTTATGTTTTGTTTTGTTTTAGACAGGGTCCCAAACTCACTACAAAGCATTTGAACTCCTGACCCTTTTGCCTCCACCTCCCAAGTGCTAGAATTATAAGTGCGGAACACCACGCACTGATCATGTATGGCATTTATAAAAGGGAACAGAAATGTCAGCTTACAACTGTTACAGCTGCAACATAATACAGCAACATTAATTTTGTTCTACCATTGCTGTTCTTTCCACCCACCTGTCTCCCTAATAGATGATACTCAATCGAATAACAGCACCACTGCCACTCCCAGGCTGAACTTAGAGTGAAGAGTCCCCACATCGGCCTCCAGAGTGCTGTAATTACAGGGTACCTCCAGGCCTAACTCCCTCTGATTTTTAAGTGTTCATAGTAGATGTGCTTCAAGGCTGTTAAAGAGCAAGCTAACTTGGTTGGGACAGAGACTTCTATCTCCACTCAATTTGTTAAGATACAGCTGAAATATTTCAATAAGGGACAACAGGAAGCAGTTATTCAAACAAGAGAAGGTGCATTCAGGGTGGAATCAAAACTTTCCCTTCATGGGACATAGGCTAACAGCTAACAATTCTTCTGATTTCTTCCAAGCAGAGAAGACATATCAGAGAATGTGTTTTATTGTGCCACTGACACATTGGTTAAATTGGATCTCAACGATGAAAAATATCGATCATCATGCCATATCATAGCTGTCCAACTAATGTGTCTTCATAAACAGAAAGTTTAGAAAATAGTTCAGCTGACTCACAGGCATACCCAGATAAACACTTCCCACATCTGTCCCACAGCCTCTACTCACCCTGTGCTACCCAGAAAGCAGCATGACACTTCATGCGCCACAAACATGTTCAACCCTAAAGCTGTATGAAGCATCTGAGGATTTTATAAATCTGTGTATTCGCTGGAGATTTTGGCTGAATTCTGACAACCGGACTTGATCCCCCCTCACCACACCACACCCTAACAAATACCACTGCATTTCACATTCTTTTGAGTTGAGTGCTTTTGATATGATTACTTAATTTGCTTTTCATACTTTGCAATTTGGAATTTAAAAGCTGAGATGTTTAACTCTTGAAAAAAGTTACCAGTACACATAAGCAACTACTTCTTTTAAGAAATATCATAAAGATGTTTATGGTTTATTACTGGGCTTGTGTAGCACAGCATGAAAACCAACCTACATACTTATGTACTATACCAAATAGGACCTTAGGAAAGACAGGCACAGTTCACAACAGTAAAAGCAGCACAAGGATTGGAATGGTGCCATTCCTGTAGTGTATAAACCTCCGTATACATTCAGAAGCTGCAGATTTAAAAGACTTGGCATCATTTCCTGATTGACTGCAGAACACAAGGCTGTTGGCCAAGAGAAAAGGGAACTGGAATGTAAAGGCTTCAGTAGAAACAGTTGCCACTGGGATTTGATTGCTGCTGCTCATGAGCTCTGGGAAGTGATTATGCAAACAGTCCAAAACAGTGGTGCACTGAACTCATGGAGGAAATACCTAATATCCTACGTGGAAACCCAGGCTGGACAGCATTTGAGTGGATGTGTTCTAAGATGTGAGGGATTGGAAGAAGCCTGTCATTCCTTAGAACCACACCCCAACAAAGGCCTCTCCAAATTCTGACTGCTATTGGAAACTGCACAGGGAGACTCTCTTTTCCTTAGCTTAGGGCTTCCTTAACAAAATGTAAAAGCATCTCTGAATATTGTAGCATGGTACACTCTTCTTATGTGTCAGTATGACTAAGGGGCAGAAGGTTTTGGAGATGAAATGTCCAAGAGAGACATGGAGGAAAAGCCTTCCTTCCGTGTATTCTTGAGAAGACAGTGCTATTCCTGTAGGTGAGGCTCTGGGGCCAGACGCCTGTCAGTTGGCCAGTGGTACCCTCAGGGTTCTACTTATGCTTCACCCTAAAAGAGAGCTCTAGGGTCTAAGCTGCAGGCAGTGACTCCAGTGGCAGTGAGTGTTGAGCTGGGGACAGAGCTGTTAATTCTCAGAGACAGCATTGTGAAAGAACTGTGCTTGCCGCATAAAGGCTGCACTTGGTAGCTCCCCAAGGCTAGTGTGCCTTCTGTAGGAGCAAGACCTCTTCAGACAATTACAGAATTAAAATTTCAAGTTAATTCCCAAACCAAGCCAAATCCTAAGAGGCTGCCAATGTACAGGGCTGCAGAAACTGCTCAGTGAAGAACAGCAATTCCTGGACCTCAGGAGAGGAACCAGGAGCCCTCCCCAATCCCTCTCTCTCTGTCACCACTGAGACCCTGCCCAGAGATGTAGACTAAGGTTGTTTTTGTTTGTTTGTTTTTCCTTCACCTTTCTGAGTGGATTCCAAAGCCTTTTAACAGACAAGAATGGAGGTTATCCCAGGACAGAACTCCTAGTTTATATTCATCAGATTACACTTGGCTGAAGGAACAGTTGCAGTTGGAAGCAGGAACAGGCCTCATGATTCCTTGTAATCACAGGATGAGTCTGGAGGCTGAGGCAGATCTCAGGCTCTGACATGGCAGGGGTGGCCTTGCTCGGACTTAAGCACTGTGCGTTCTGTTATTTCCTTTAGCCAGCCAGAAGGTTGCGAGCTCCAGGACGAAGGCTATAACAACTAACATTTATAGTTTACTGTCGTCAGACGTTGCCATAAGGCTGTTACATTATTGATAACAACACTTGGAGACAGAGACCATTTGAATCCTTCCATTGACAGATAAGAAAACTAAGGCATAAAAAAATCCTTGCCCAAGGGCGCAAGGCAGTAATTATAGTTTAAATGCTCATGATAAGTGTTATTGTGATTGTCCTCAGTTTGCAGACCAGAAAATATCCAAGTTTACATGATGTGAAGAGGTGGAACTGCCTATCTTTAACACTTAGGGACTTCAGCCAAGGTCATAGTACATAAACATAAATATGCCAAAAATACATATAAAGGTGATATTTAAATGTCTTCTGACTTCTTACACTGACAGATAAACGTTTGTAACAGCCTGGAAGTCCACTCCAAAAGAATTTTCGGATGCAGTGGATCTGGGGAGTCAGGCCCCAGCCCCTGGTCTAGTCGACTTCTCTCCTGAATCTTGCTTTGAATATTGCAGCAGTAGCATCCACCTTGGACATGGTCCCTACAAACAGCTGACCCCAGGTTATCCCCAAATCCAATGGACCTATACATCTTTGGGAACATTAATTTAGGAAGAAAAAGGGCTGGTTGTCATTAACAGGGAATTCTGGTCTGTGACCTGGACCATGAGTCTTGAGATACAGGTTTCAGGGGAATGTTCCTTGATGTGACTTTACTTCAGGCTTCCAAGAGGGTCAGAGTGGTGCCCCAGGGTCTCATAAAGAAAAGACTCTTCAGAGGGTATAGGGGGAGAGAAAAGGCTTTTCTCATGTCCCAAGTTCAATATCCTTGCTCTAGGCAATTCCTGTACAATCCTTCCTGTCTGAGCCATTGCCCAGTTTTCAGGGGGATCTGAAGTGAGTAGAGGCAACTATGGAAAGTCAAGAAGTCTAAAAGTTGGGGTGGGGCAGGGTTGTGAGGGAGCAAGTGAGTTTGAGAGATTTCCCTTCTCCCACCCACACACTTCCTGTTTCCCACTGGCTCCTGCTGGTGGGGCAGCACAAACACTGTCAGAACAGATCCAAGTCAGGCCACACCCTTTCCTTGTTTACAGACACAAAGAGGCAGAGAATGGGAGCCGCCGCCCTGAAATGGTTCTCCCAAAAACCGTTAATTCTTAATCTGGAAATGAAGACTTCTTAAAAATGAACTGACCCAGAGCAAAGTTCTTTCTTCCACAAAATTTTAGGGTAACAAGAGACCTGCCTGCATGGCTAGTCTCTTGTCTCTGAAGCCACTTCCTAGCACCTGGCATGGACTATACATGGACTTAATCCTGTCAGTCTGTCCAGGCTTCTAAATTTAGGTTCCATACATAAGTACAATTTCCTGTGTTGTCTATCATAATTAAAATGTTCCATAGGCTTAATTTTGTATTTGTTAGTGTTCAAATGAAGGACATGCTTCCGATTTAAAAAACCAAATCTACGCACCCCCTAACCAACACCCTCCAAGTCCCCAGCATTCATTGCTGCAGAATAGGAGGCACTGGCTGTGGATTCAGAGTGTGGCAGTGCTGAGGCCTCTGTATCCAGTCCCACTAACTCCCAGATCACTCTCTCCTCAGATGCTAATGTTGTGGCACAGGAAAAGTAAAAAGAGAGATCCTGTCTGCCTGGATCCAAGAGCTTCAGAGTCCTGGCTCTGAACCCTAGAAACCATCCAAACCAGCAGAAAAGAAAATCCAGTACTCTGTCAGGAAGGCAGGGCTAGACTGGGGCAGAGAGCGATGAGATCAGCCAAGGAACGGGAACCAGGAAAGGGAGAGCGGTAAAGAATCAATCTTCCTTCCTTCCTTCATACCCCTCTATCCACCTCTGGTCTTCCATCCTTTCCTTCCTTCTCTCTACACTGCCCCTCCCCTTCCCTCCCTTCGCCCTCCCTCACTGTCTCAACATCACCCACCCACGTACTTCTTTAAATCCCCAGTGGCTTCTCAGGCAGCTTGGTTTAAGTCAGATGTCCACGGTCTGCTTAATCAGCTGTGACTCGAGGAATGGTGACAAGCACTGTTGCTGTCGTGTGGCGAGAGAAATCTTCAGTGGAGCAGAAGAAGGCCTGCTCTGGAGAAGGGTGTACTCTGTCCCATCTCGTAGCATGCACTTACTGTAGTGTTTTTATCACAGCTACTTCCCTACTGCCCCAGCTCTGGGTCATAAGCAGCCTGTGTCAGGCTTCTCACCTGTGCTTCTGCTGCTCACTGACAGAAAATCAAGACAAAATCCTTATCACCAAAGTCTCTTCTAGCTCCCCACAAGAAGAGATATTGTGTAGAAGCCATCATAATCACTCCCCAGCCCTGTGCCTGGCTGAGGCTGTTTGGCACAGGCATAGAATATTACCATTGTCAGCCTGGCTCACTTTTCCCGATCTGAACTGGGTCACAACTAGTACTGCGTTTACTCCATTTGTCCATTATGCAAGACAATAGTCAGTTCTAGCCTCTAAAATACCATAAATCTCTCAGTCCATAAATACCAGACTGGGTTATCTGAGGAATTTCTGGCAGATCCACCAAGAAACACAGCCAATCTAGATGTTAGAGGAATGTCCTGAGTTTGTAGCCAAGTAAGAACATTAACACTTCACCCATATTCCAGATGAATTCAGTCATTCTGCAATGAGCCTTAAGGGAATGGTCAATATCACCATTACATGCTTTAATAAATGTGGAAATGTGTATTTGATTTCCCTGATATATTAGTTTGTAAGGAACAAAATGCTCATTGTAAACTAAATTTGTGATCTGTGCTGCCAAATTTGCTCTTTTTTTTTTTCTCTCTTTCTTTTCATTTCTTTTCGTCTTTGTGGGTGGGGCTGAGAAGGTCTCATGTATCCCAGGCTGGTTTTAAACTCCAATTCACTCTGTAGCCCAGAATGACCTTGAACACTTGTGGTCCTCCCACCTGCCTTCACCTCCCAAGTGCTGGGATTATAAGTGTGGGACACTGCACCCAACTAATTTCCATTAACACACACACACACACACACACACACACACACATTTCTTACAAGACTGATAAAAGACAAATTCCATAACAAAGCTAAAATGCCCTTGCAGTATGTTGAACCTGTCCCCCCGGGCTTTGTGAAGGCAAGGATACCTGAAAATGCAACCCCACCACACACACAAAATTATATATATATTTTAAAACATGACTTGGTTTTTTTTGCAGTTGATTGTGCAGTTTAGTTGTGAATGAACTTTGTATGTGACAACATCACAGTGCAGTGTCAAAAGGTTGTCCATGTCTGGTTGTAAGCTAAATGTTGCTGACCTTGTTGTTTTTCATATTCTAGCCATTTATTGGATATTTACTATGTACAGGATGTAGTCATATGCAAAGATAAAGCACACAGTCTTTGCTTTCATGACAGGCTGGCAGCAAAGAGAACTCTGTAGATCAACAATGATATTGCTATGAATTAAAGGCAAGTACCTACAGGCTGTTAGAAGAAACAGAACTGCCCAGAGTTGTGTGCCATGGAGGGAAATTTCCAGGTAGATATGAAACTCAGCCTGCTTCTTCCCATTTAAATCAGAGTTAATCAACTAGACAAAGTGGGGAGAGTACTCAGGCTGTGAAAGGTGGGGTCAGAGGGCCATGAGAGAACATGGAGCACCATGGAAATTAAATGAGGTCTTGCTTGGGTTGTGACTTAAGCCAGACGTAGCCAGGAATGATTCTGGAAAGGGAGGACTGGAGCCAGGTCATAAAGGTCCTTAGGCCAGGCTGAAGGATTGGAATGCTCTAGAACAATGTGGAACCTATAGAATGTTTTAAAAGAAAGCTTTTTATTGAAGTATAAAATGTGTACTGAAAGATGCACATAAGTATTCAGCTTGATGAATTCTCATGAACTAAGCACAGCTGTGTGGCCAGTACACAGATCATAGCAGCACAGCCAGTGTCCTTAAGGCTCCTTCCCATTTCCCTGCAGGCTCTACTCCCCTCTCTGTGATCACTGCAGGACTTCTAACACTATGGAGTTGGTTTGCTGTCTTTGAACTTTAACTCGAATTGTGCCTGGCTTCCATCAGCCAGCATTATGCTTATGAACTTTACTCCAGGCTGTCACACGGAAGGAGACGGACTCCTTTCAACTTCATAGTTGTGAAACACCCTAGTGCATGAGTATGTCACACTTTATTTATTTTTGTTATGAACAAACATTTGAGTTATTTCCTATTGTGAATAGTTGTGCTTTGAATGTACTTATATATGTCTTTTAGAGAAGATGTATATACATTTCTGTTAGATAACATATCTAGAAGCTGAATCTACTGGTTATAGGCTAAGCATGTATTCAGCTTTATGAGACTCCATTATGTGTTGGTTTTACAAAGTAATTTTACTAATTTAAAGCCTCAATATCAGTATAAGAATTCTTGTCTTCCAGTTTTCAATGGTTATATTGGCTGTTTATTTTCCCGTTTTAGATATTTTGGTATGCACGTGTGTGTGTGTGTGTGTGTGTGTGTGTGTGACTGTGCAGTTCTGTCCATTGGTTATTTTTCTATTTGTGTGAAGACACACCATGACCAAGAAAACTTTTAAAAGAGAGCCTTTGATTAGGTGCTTGTTTACAGATCCAAAGACAAGGTCATGTCTATCATGACAGAGATCATGGCACCTGGCAGGCAGGAGGGCATGTTGCTAGAGCAGCTGCTGAGAGCAGAGAGTGAGTTAGCAAGCGAACTAGGTATAGTCTGGGCTTTTGAAACTTTAAACCTACCCTTGGTGACATACCTATTCAAAAAGGCCACACCTCCCATTCCACCAATTAGGGACTGAGCATTCAAATATGAGTCTATAAGGCAGGAGGTTTTTCATTTAAACCACTATAATGGCCAACTCTTATTTACAATCATATGTGGGGTTCCAACCTCCAGCTGACTGTATTTGAAGACAGGGCCTTTATGGAGATCCGTAAGGCCAGATAAGGTCATTAGAACAGAGTTGTAATATAGTAGGGCTGATGTTCTTATGGAAGGAAGATGATATACCAGAGTCCTCTCTTTGTGCAGCTCATAAGTGAGAGAGCTGTCTATAAACAGGAAGAGAGGTTTCAGTGGAAACTGATGTAAACAAAATAAATAAGGTGATTACAACAAAGCTCTGAACACAGCAAGGTATGTCTTTTCTCTGACATTAGCTTGGGGAAAGCATGTGCTACATACCCATCAAACAGAACATTATTATTACTAATGTCATCATCACCACCATCTACTGTTATTGTGGAGGTTTCTAACTTGGCTTACGTGGTAGATTGTGGCAGCTTCTACACTCCTCTAGCCTTCCCACACCTCTTAAACGCTTTGTCACTAGTATAGACTTCTGTATCCAGAAATGGATACATGACTTCTGGCCAATAGAATGTAGAAAAAGTGGTATGGTGTATTATTTTCAATCCTAGGACTCAAGAGGCTTTGAATGATTCCTGCTTTTTCACTTGGAGCTCTTCCTACCTGCCATGTGAATACACCAAGGCTAGTTTATCAGAGAGGGAGAGATCATTTCTACTCATTGTCTTAGGGTTATTACTGTGGGGATGAAACATGACCAAAAGCAGCTTGGGGAGGAAAAGGTTTATTTCACTCATAGTTCCATAACAGTTCATCATCAAAAGCAGTGAGGGTAGGAACTCAAGCAGGACAGGAACCTGGAGGCAGGAACTGATTCAGAGGCCACGAGGAGTGCTCCTTATTGGCTTGCTCCTCATGGTTTTCTCAGCCTCCTTTCTTATAGAACCCAGGGCCACCAGCCCAGGGGTGGCACCACTCAGAGGGGCACTTGAGGCCCTTGGTTTGATTAGTGCCCTTTTGTATCAATCACTAATTGAGAAAATGCCTACTGGTTTATCTATAGCAAGATCTTGTGGAGGCATTTTCTACGTTGAGGTTCCCTCTTTTTTAGACGACTCTAGCTTGTGTCAAGTGATATAAAACTAGCCAATTCCTCCAGCATCTCAATTGTCCTATGTATGTCCATATGGGCAAGCCCAGCCAAGATCTTCTGAATGTAGATCAGGTCAGTCGAAATTCTCATCACCCTGCTTATTTGAGAGCAAGAGTGTATGACTATTGTGTTAAGCTGCCACTTCAGGTAGATTACGTAGCTTCTATAAGACAAGCAGAAACAAACAGATACAGGATGTATGCAGAGATAAGAAGCCGACCAAACTCAGAGCTTAAGACAGAAAAGAGGTATTTGTATAGGTGTTGCAAAGATTAGTCTGATCTTGAAGCTAAAACATAATTTAGCACTAGGTAGTAGGAACAAAAACAGAAATATGTGACCAGGGAGTCTGAGGCTGGAGAGATGGCTCAGTGGTTAAGAACATGTATTGTTCTTCCAGAGGACCTGAGTTCAGTACCCAGCACTCATGTCAGGAGGCTGAGTTCCAGGGAGTCAGATGCCTCTGGAATCCATGCTCCCCAATACACATGGTTACAAATAAATGTATATATTCAACAAAAAATAAAAAGAGAGTTCTGAGGAATAAACTGGAGAAAAACAACATGTAAGGAGAAGGTGGTAAGAAGAAATAATCAGATATGGAAGAGGAGACAGGTGTACCACAGTGGTAGAGCACCTGAGGCCCTTGATTTGATTAGTGCTAACTCTTGCCCCTTTCAAAAACAATCCACAAACTGAAGAAGAAAACCAGAAGTGAACGTCATAATGGAAGTAAGGCATGAACGGTTAAAGCAACATTAGGGTGGAGAAGAAGGCAGAAATATCTATGTTGTCCTTTATATCTGGATCATCTCATTTATTGGGTGTAGATGAGGAACATGGAGTCCGCCTACAAAAGAGTTAAAAGGCAGACTATGAAAGACCTTCTGTTTTGCCCCAAGGAGTCTGGACTTTATTCTGAAAGACTTTTAGTAAAAGAGCAACTGAAGAGATTTTTCTGTTCGACCATCACTCTCTAGCAAAGCTCTGAGGCTGGACAGCTTCTCATCTCCTCACACCTCCTGTATCTCAGTTTGTGTCTCTGCTGCCATAGACTGCTTAGGAATAAGATAGGGTCAAGGACATTGGGAGATTCTCCAAGAAAAGCAGCTGAGACAGGATGAGGGAATGAATGGCTATGCACATGAAAAGATGAATTCAAGAAAAAGTTGGGAGACAGAATTGGCAGGACTTTGTGGCTGCCTCCTGAGAATACAGAATGAATCATTTTGGGAGTGTAAGGTCCTGGTTAGCTAATCACAACACTAACTTACAACCCAGGAGTATACCCAAGCCCATGAGCCGTAACTTAAGGCTAATCTTCTCTAGTGTACCCAAATTACTTTAGGACAACAACTACTTACCAGAAGCTGCTCTTGTCGGTGTCCCCTCAGTTCTCAAGAGCACCCTTTTGTTTCATCTTTCAGTTGAGCTACAAATTCATTGTGTTTGGCCTCTGTTTTCTCACCTTGCTGCTGCTGCTGCTGCTGCTTCGTGGGAACATCAACACATGAACATCAGCATTTAGATGGCCATTGAAGTGAGAGATAACGTGGTGTGCTTCATGGTCAATACTTGGTAGTCTGCTATTGGCTGCCATAAAAGTATGCACACCACAGAAATCAGCACACTCTGCAAATTAGCCTTCCTAGCTACCACCAGTTTGTTAAGTATTTGCCAGGATACTGTTGCAGATAAGGATGAGATTCTCCAAGGAGAGCACATACAGTTAGAGAGGAAAAGACCTGAGAGGGAACACCTGAGAAACTAACCTTTGGAGACTGGAAAGAGATATAGTAGCTGCAAATAGGAAAGAGTAAGGTGTTCGAGACAACAGTGGAGGAGAATTTGCAAAATAACTATGTGGTACCTGTCAAGATGACTATAAAGCAGCCAGATTATGTGATAACACATAATCTCAAAGGAGTTATTCTTACTTTCTTAAAGCTGTCTTAAACACACTATTTTTAAAAAATGAGTGTGTGTCTGTGTCTGTATCTGTGTCTGTGTGCCCTGTGTGTGTGTACCCTGTATGTGATAGCTCCCACAGAAGCCAGAAGAGGGTGCTGGATCTCCTGAGGCTGGGAGTTACAGGTAGTGGTGAACTATCTATGAGTGCTAGTGCTCAAGTCCTGTAAATGGGCAGCAGGCATTTCTAATCACTGAGCCATCTCTCCAGCCCCAAACTCACTATAGTATTTTAAAAAGTAACTTAAATCTATCAAATAAACTGATTCATGGTTAAGCCATTAAACAATCAATGTTCTGGAATAACCTTTCCATGATTTGAATGAACAACTGAACAGCAGTTATTGCTGGACAATCGATCTGTCTTCTTTCACCTCTTCTCAGAGAAAGCCTCTTCCCGTGAGGGCCAGACCGAGTTCAGTTAAGATGAGTCTTGCAGCAATGTTTGGAGAGCCTTTGTAATCTTTTTATGAGAACACAAGTCAGATGAATTGAGTGTATTCTCTTCTCTTTAGGGGTAATTATCTCCGGTAACACACAGGGGCTCAATCCATCCCTGGCTCTGACTGCTAGTACTAGAGAAACTAAGAGTATCAGGGGCCATTTTATTTTCTGTCTGTTTCCAGAACTATATTAGGCAAAGTTCTCTGGTCAAGAACAATCTTTTCTAGTCTTGACTAAACGGAAGTTATATACTGCTTGCTAGGTCTCAAAGAAATTCTGGAGAAATGGCTAACTGAGGCGTATTTTACATATCAAAGCAGATGTTGGCTTCTAGGTTCTCCCAGAATCTCTCATCCCCCTGGCAATCCCTGTCCCCTACCGAGACCTTGACAGTCCCTGAGCTTCCCTTCCCTTTCCCCAGCTTCTCTTCTCTATATAAGCAACCATTTTGGTTGCCCCTCGGTGCTCTCTGTTCCCAAACACTCCCTCTCTCTTTTCTTCCTCTCTCACCGCTCTGCCCTCTCATGGCCTGGTTCAGTCTGAACCCTTTCTGATACCTCTGGCCATGCTCTCCCACATACCTACAGTTTCTCAACAATACCTCGGGGCAGTCATCAGAATACGCTGTGGTAACTTTACTACCATCTTTAGTTAAGATGACATGTAGTATAAACCAACTAAAGCAACAACTATAAAACGTCTTAGTCCTACTGAGTCCTTGGTTTATCATCATATCTCCCTTTATACGAAGCAAACAACAGCAGGTCTCTCAAATACTTCGGATTAGGAAATTTCAAAGGTTGTAAATGTATACTCAGGTGAACAACAGCAGCGACAACAAAACTGACTCAGAGATGTTTGTCTAACCACTTATATCTTTACTAACTGCTCAACACCAGGATTCTAGGAATATGCAGATAATAAACAAAATATATTTAAATAAGGCATGTTTGATAACTAAGGTTTATGAATTCCTAAGGTTATAAAGATATGCTCAGGTTAACAGAAACTGACTCAGAGATGTTTGTCTAACTACTTACGTCTTTGTTAACTGTTTGACACTAAGCTTCCGTTGTATGCACTCCTTTTTAATCTTAGTAAGGATGACTGCCGGTTTGCTTCCATCCTAATGAGGTTATCAGCCAACATAGAGGCAAGCCAATTGATTGTTATTTAAAAATATCTTTTTCTTTGTAAACCTCTTTTTAAACAAGAATTGAATCCAAGTTACACATATGGTATATTCTAAACAAGAGTTGAATAACTTATATAGTGTGTTGTAGTAAATTAAGACTACCAGAGGCCAGGCAGTGGTGGCGCAAGCCTTTAATCCCAGCACTTGGAAGGCAGAGGCAGGTGGATTTCTGAGTTCGAGGCCAGCCTGGTCTACAGAGTGAGTTCCAGGACAGCCAGGGCTACACAGAGAAACCCTGTCTTGAAAAACCAAAAAAAAAAAAAAAAAAAAGACTACGAGAGAGAGAGAGAGATATTTAAGCTAATTTAAATAAGTTTTAAGCTAAATTTTGTTATATTTGAAACCATACACAATGAACTGCATAGTTTTAAGTGATTTTTTTGAGAGCAGAGAAATTAGAGATAAAAGGCATTTTATTTTTATTTATTATTATTATTATTATTATTTATTATTATTATTATTTTTAGAGTGGTAACATAGAGGTAAGAGACTTTTGGAAGTTTAGAGCAGAGAAGTTTGTGATATTAGAAGTTTTGTGATTATTTGTGTTAGATCATTTGTGTAAAGTTATTCCTCTGTCAGGTCAGGTGTATGTAAAATATGCACCTCAGTCCCTTGTCCTAGGTCAGAAACCCAACAATTTTGTTTGTTCAGTGGTAGAAGCTGTTATTATATGAGAGAATTTGAAATCAAATGTTCCATCTTTGGCCATTGATTGAGCTGTAGTGAGGTCAAGCCATTTACAGCAAGACAGTGAGGCTTTAATGAAGTCACTGAATCTGAGGAGGAAAGAAGAAAGGGTTGCAAAACAAACTCTGCTGGACCAGTTCCTATAAACTCCAAGTGGGAGCTGAGAGACAGAAAGCCCAGGAGGGTGTGGAGAAGCTGCAATACTCTCTGGAGGGAGCTGAGAGGGATTGCAAAATACAGGAGCTCCTCCTGAGGGAGGAGGGGCCTGGGAAAGGAGGTGGTGAAGAAAAGTATTGAAGTATAGGCTCAGGAGGGCATAAGGAAGCTGTCTGATTTCTCTCTAGGAGGGAGCTGTGAGACAGAAGGGACAGGGTCAGAGCCCAGAAGAAGCTATGGCACTGCAGCTCCTCAGGGAAGCAGGTGGGGGTTTGGGTGGTAGAGCAGAATAGGAGAAATCAGCTGAAGAGGTGGACTAGGACAGATTTGGAGGGAAAGGGGAGCAATGCCTTTAATAGAGAGGTATGTCTTGTGTGGGCACATGGGGCCCTGGAAGTAGGCTCCAGAAGCCAGAGAGGTACTTACGGAGTAGACAAGGAAGGAGAGGCAAATGGTTAGGGCACATGGAAAGAATAAGCAGCTAAGAGTCAGATTCTAGAATTTAGAGTCAAATTTGGTGGGTGGCTGAAGCCAGCAGAAACAAATGATTCATGTATACCTCAGGAGAATCAGATTAGCAGTCTGGTTTGGAAGGGACACGTTTCTTGAAAGGGAGCTCGTATGTGCCAATCCTGTGGTTTCTGCACCAGGTGAATGAAAAACTGAGGACATGATGCCTCCAAGGTATGGTTGAGGAGAAGGGGCATTGTAGATATGAAGGAATGCACAGCCAGTGGCACCTGCAAGGGTCCAGACTGAACTGGGCCATGAGGTGGGTGGTTTAGGGGGCCAGTGTGTGTGTGTGTGTGTGTGTGTGTGTGTGTGTGTGTGTGTGTGTGTTTGGGTAGGGGTGTTTCGGGGTTGGTGAGGGGCTGAGAGAGGAAAAGAAAAAAGAGGGAGCAAATAGAGGACCTGGGAACCAAGAGGGCACCCAAGTGGTTGGGTTATACACAGGCAACAGAGAAGCTGGGAGCAGGGAAGAGAAACTCAGGTCCTGGGAGATTGAGGGTAGGAGTGGGGTATGCCAGCTGGGATGACTCTGTAAGAGTTACTTGTGAGTAGTGAAGAGGGAGACTGACTGGCAGCCAGGAACCATTTTCATAAGTTAAATAGGCACCTAGGTTAGCCATTAGTTCCTGTCCTGTGGATCAAAATACTGTTTTAAAATCTAATTTTAACAGGGCATGGTGGTGCACTCCTTTAATCCCAGCACTCTGGAGGCAGAGGTAGGTGAATCTCTATGAATTCAAGGCCAGCTTATGGAGCAACCTCCAGGCCAGCCAGAGGCAGAGGGTGACTGTCTCAAAACAAAAGCATGCCCCAATCTAATTCTAAATCACAGATATGATATAAATTTAAAATGAAAGATTCCTATTAGAAATGTAAGGTTCATGATTTGCTGAAGAATGACACCCTGGACTTAAATAGTATGTAAACACAGAGTGTTCTATTCTGCAGAAGTCCAGCATGCTGGGGTCTCCCATTACCAAGATAAAGAGACAATCAAATGAGCTCAGAAGCCTCAATTTAAAGCACATTGGAGTTCTGGGGTAGAAAAGCTAATAAGCCTCCAACTCTTAGTCAGGGGTTCTTACTTTGAGACATCTCCATGTGAAATACCGAGAAGCAGATCGACACAGAAGCAAGAGGTTTATTTTCCAGTGCATGGGGATGGACTTTCAATTAGTCCCTCAAGGCAAGTGACTAGAAGGCATACCAAATGGCTATTACAAGCAGTTTTTATACTTTTTAGGGGCACAGGTTACGTCAGCAAGGTTTCAGTTCAAACTTATTGGCTAAGCATATTGACCTTTAAATGCTAGCAAGCATGGGCAGATCATGACACGCATTTGAACTCTACCTGGGACTTTCCTGAGGGTCAGATGACTATCAGGCAGTACATTCTGCAGTTTCTTTGAGATTTTTTTTACTCAAGAATGTCCCTGTCGGTGGAGAATGGAACTTGGCCTAGTCTTGACCCCAAGCAGGAGGGGGAAGCTGTAAGGAGGGTGTGGGACTAGAAAAAGCCCCTTAAGGTCCCTCAAGCTTTATCTTACATAGAGTAGGCATTCCTGAATCATTATGGGGCCTGAGTATTTTTCCATTAGGAACTGACTTGCCTGGGCTTGCCCAGTTCTTAGGCCTAGTCTCCTTAATTGCTAATTTGAAGTTTGTCATGAAATCAACCTAGCCTCATTCCCCACTTTCAGTAATGGGCCATCTTGAATCCTTGAGATGTTTCTGAGGCTCCTACACTAGCAGCTCCTGCCAGCTTTATGTCAAGGAGAGACCCTAGTAACACAGCAGAAATGGCCACCCTTTTAACTTGATTGGAGGTGCTAGACTGTTGAAGACATTCTCCTCAGAGTAATAAGCCACTTTGGGTATAAGCTGTATTAGAACATAAAAATCCTCAGTTGTATTTACAACCAGGCCATAAATGAATGGAGTAAGCACTGAGGTACAAGCCTGCCAAGCACTGTCTGGGGACAGCATATATCCTGCAATAATAGGGGGTTACAGAGGGGTTGCAGAGGTGGGAATAGGCTGGGGGTACCATATTTCCAATGCAGAGTCCCTGTCTGCTAACCAACAGTCCCGTGTTAAGTGAGGATGAGAGGAGTTAAAACTGAAGTCCAATCGGCCTTCTTGCCAGCCACTGTGAACTTGATAACAAGGTTGTTGCATCACCTCCTTGGGGTACCCAGATAGTAAGGGGATAGTGGCTGGTGTATCAAAGCAAATCATAAGCAGCAAGCAAGCAAGCAGGATCAGGATTGCTGGAGTCACTGTGTCAGTGGATCAATAGGGTGTGGGGTAATGACCTTCCCTCATTCCTATGGCAGTTCACCCAAAAGTCTCCTCCACTGGGACCTCAACAGCTGCATCATCTCTCTTGGCAGGCTTAATGTGGGAGTGATGTATCTACATCCTGATCCTGTCCACCTTAACAGCCATAGGCACAATCAGGATTGAGGTGTGAGGCCCTTTCCATCGATGTTCCAGAGTCTTGTGGTAATGTCTCTCAATCCAGACTTCATCCCCTGGTTCAAAGCAATGAGGGTTAGGGGAGGAGCAGACTCATAAACCTGGCAGATGGCAGGCCAGAGTTGCTTCTGGACCCTATGGAGGGCTTCCAAGGATTTAAAACACTTACGTTGGTCATGTTCAGCTAAGATATCAAACGGAAGGTTAGAAAGCATGGGAGGGGGGCTCCCATATAGAATCTCAAAGGGGGTGAGACCTAAAGTATAGGCAGTGTTCTTAGCCCTATATAAGGTAGGAGAGACACCCAGTCACTGCCAGTTTCAGGGGTTAATTTGGTCAAGGCCTCCTTCACGGTCTGATTCACCCTCTTTACTTGCCATGAACTCTGGAGTCTGTATGCACAATGTAATTTCCACTTGGTCTCCAGAACTTGTGCTAGAGATTGAGTTACCTGAGAAATGGGTGCTGGTCCATTGTCAGACCCAAGCAAGGTAGGAAAACCATACCTGGGTATGATGTCTTCCAGAAGCTTCTTTGCCACCATGTTGGCAGTCTCCTTCTTTGTAGGGTAGGCTTCTACCCATCCTGAAAGGTATCTATAAAAACTAGCAAATACTTGTATCCATGTGCTCCTGGTTTTATTTCTGTGTAGTCTATCTCCCAATTAGCCCCTGGCTGTCAACCCCTGATCCTGGTTCCTGGAGCGGCTCCCTGATCAGGGCCTGAGGGGTTCACAGCCTGGCAGATGGCACAGTCTGAGATTACCTGATCAACCAAATGGCCTAAGTCAAATAATTTGTACCTTGCCCCTCACAGAAATTCCTTCAGTTTTTGGTAACCCAGGTATGAAACTTGATAAATCTTTTGGATGAGTTGCTTAGGAAACTCCTTAGGTAGATGGTGCAGCCTTCAGAGGTCAGCAACCACCCATCTCTTCTGTAAACTCTCCTGATGTCATTTGTTTTCACCAGTATATTGGGGGATGGCTGGGAGCTCCAGGGGTGGGGGTGGAGGTGTAGCGAAGCTACCAGGATGTTGGCAATGGAAGCTTGAGCAGCCTCCCTTTGGCTTTATCCACTAGCCTGTTCCCTCTGGCTATTTCTGATAATTGCTTTCTGATGCCCAGGGCAATGAATTATGGCCACTTTGAGAGAAAGCCACAATGGCTCCAATAAAGCAAGTATTCCATCCTTATTTTTGATGGGTTCTCCTTCAGCAGTCAATAATCCCATCTGCTGTCAGTGTAAATGTTAGCTATGGCTCCTTTTGTCAGTTTTAAAGCCTGGGTTAGAGTCTTTAGTTCAGCTCTCTGGGCTGAAGTTCCCAGAAGCAAAGCAGTTGCCCAAATAACAGAGTCCAAGTCTATTACCCCTGCATACCTGATTCCATTCTGGATGAAGCTGCTCCCATCCATGAAGTAGATATGTTCCACGTCTGCCCAGGGTATGTCAGTCAAGTCCTGCCTGATATTTTGGATGTGCCCCAGAACTATAGAGCAATCATGCTGCACGGCTAAGGACGGATCGGGTAACAGGGTAGCTGGGCTTAGGGCAGATGATGGGTTCTATCTTACGTGAGGGGGATTCAAAAGTAGAACCTGAAAATGCACCAATATGGCCTTGGACAGCTACCAGCTGGGTGGATTCTTGAGGATCCCCTCAATGGCATGGGGTGTGGTGATAACAAGTTCCTGCCACATGGTATTTTGTCAGCATCCTTGACTAGCAGGGCAGTGGCAGCTATGATCCAGAGGCAGGCTGACCATCCTTAGGCCACTGGGTCCAGCTTCTTGGATAATAAGCCATAGGTCTTTTCTATGGTTCCAAAGTTTGGATAAGCATCCCCTTTGCTATCTCCTTTCTCTTATCCACATACAGGTGGAAAGGTTTGTGAATGTCCAGGAAGGCCAAGGCTGGCAACTCCAATAAGGCTTTTGTAAGAGTCTTTAAAGCCATGTCCATCTCAAGGTCCATTCTATTTGTCTTATTGGCCCCTGGTGGCCTCATATACCAGTTTGGCTATCTCGGTGAACCCTAGCACCCCAAAGTCTACAAAACCTGGCAGATCCCCAAAATTCTCATACTTGCCTTCGGGTTGTTCAAACTGGGATGCTAAGGATGGTTTACTTCCGGGAAGCATGAGTTGGATAGCCCCCTTGAATATGTACCCCTTTAGAGCCTTTAGTTCAGCTTTTTGAACTAAAGATGGGTGACCTCAAGTTGACAAAGCTGGGCCTTCTTAGCAGACACCTGGTATCCAAGATGACTCAGCTTCTGTAGCAGGTCTCATGTGGCCTCCTGGCATGTCACCAAGTCAGGGACCCACAATACATACTGGAGCATGATTATTTAGGGGTGCGCCCATCAGTGCAAACCCAAGTGCTCATGCAGTGGCTTGTCAAAGATGATGGGTGAGTTCTTGAACGCTTAAGGCAGGCATGTCCAAGTCAGTTGTCCGTTGAAGCCTCTCTCCAAATCTTGCCATTCAAAGGCAAATAGAGGCTGACTTTCCAGTGCCTGAGGCAAGTCACAAAGCCTTTCAGTGACTGAAACTTCCAAGAGAGGTCAGGGGCAGCTTGGTTAACAAAAGCGTTGATCATAACTGACTGGTGCTCTCTGGCTTCTGGGTCAAAAGGAGTACAGATCCTATAGGCTTCAAAAAGTCTTTCTAGATATTCCCCGGGGATCTCATTCTTTCTCTGTGTCACCTGGCTCACCTTACATAAATTTGTGAGCTGTCTGGAGGCTTTCTCAGAGCTCCCCACCCACCAGAATCTGGTGCTAGACTTTCCTTACTTTAACAGCAGTGTTAAAATCCTAGTTGGGTTGAGTGAAATGAAAGGCTGCGTTGATATCAGCCTGAACTTGAGTGGGCAGTGCATTTGCTCCTGGAACCAATTTTTGGGTAGCACTCATGATCTTCTCTCTCCTCTGTCATTAAGAGGACCTGGAACAATTGCTGATAGTCATCCCAGCATGACTGAATCTAGAAGACCTGTGAGAGCAGAGTCTTTCTAAAAATGGGGGAGGGAGGTCCTGCAACTTCCAGTTGTAAAGAACATTACTGGCAAATGGCACATATGACATAAACTGCTTCCCAGAGCATCTGGAGGGGTCCCATAGCCTAGAACCTTTAAGGCCATAGTAGAGCTGGCCTTCTGAGCAGTATGTGCCAGAGTATGAGGTAGACTCTAAGTGGATTCAGGAGAGTCAGGAACTGATCCTCTCTCGGCCTGTGCTGGCTGGCCAGGGGCAGTGCCAGTGGAAGAAGGAGCAGGAACATAAGGAGGGGGACAGAGATCCTCCTCAGGAGCAGAAAGGGGGAGCAAGTCAGGGGGCCCAAGTTGACCCTCCTTTAAAGGAAGAAGAATAGGGAGTGGTGAGGCCCATAGCACTTGGTCCAAGTGGCCCCAGGCCTCATAAACTAAGCCTTCACCCTATAAATGATAGGGGGATGAAAAGTCCCCTTCTTAGGTCATCCTACTTTATAGATGGACTATTCATTCCTGCAAAAGATTGTTTGCTGGGATAAACAACCAGATCAGAGTCTTCTACGACTTGGCAAAAGTCCTTAAAATGGTTCAGGACCAAGCCCAGTGGGGTGCTTTGTGCCTGTCCCATCCGAGGAATCAAAGAAAAATTTGTACCAGAAGACAAAAAGTACAAACAGAATACACACAGACAGACACAGAAGGACATTCCTGAGAAAACAAAGACAAACTTAAAGGCTGTCTAAGATGTCTTCCTCCCTGCACATGGGAGGCCTATAGACTCACATGCAGTTCAGAATCCAGATGAGAACGAGAAAGTTCTCCTGCTTTTGGTAGTGTCCTCTTTTGCCCCTGGCCAGGTGACAAATTATGTATCTGCTTTGTTCCTCTTGGCCTCCAGATTAAACTCAACACAGAATTAAACCAGAACCAGAAACACAGATACAGACAAGACAAAAGACACGCTGGCACTTATGGATTAGAAAAACACTCCACTATTTGGGCCAGGGGGACCTCCAGTGATCCTAGATGAACCCCCAAATGTAAGGGTCCATGATTCAAAGAATGACACCCTGGACTCAAATGGTATGTAAACACAGAGTGTTTTATTCTGTAGAAGTCCAGCATGCTGGGGTCTCCCATTACCAAGATAAAGAGACAATCAAGTGAGATCACAGGTTCAATTTAAAGCACAGTGGAGTTCCAGGGTAGATGAGTTTTATCTTATTCTATCTCTAGGCATCCCAGAATTATTAAGGGGCATGGAGGCTGGAAACTGTTGTTGATCTTGCTCTATCTCTAGTCATTCTGGGACCATTATTGAGGCATGAAGGCTGGAGCCTGGGTTTTTGTGTTTTTTTGTTTTGTTTTGTTTTGTTTTGTTTTCTATTAGGAATTGACTTTCCTGGGCTTGCCTGGACTTGGCCAGTTCTTAGGCCTCCCCTTAACTGCCAGTTTGAAGTCTGTCATGGAATCAGCCTAGCCTTTTCAGAAACAAGTACAAAAGAGTAAATTGGGTTTTACAAGAATCCAAATTCATTTCCTAGTATTACTCTGCTCTTCAGAGCACCTGAAATTCACAGCATCAATTCACCAAACAGCTTCATGACTGTGGCTAAGCAGCTCCTGGGACCCCCATGACTTAGAGGTGCAGAGCAAATTTGACCCCTCCCATTACCTACTCAGGGCAGGTGAGTGAGAACAACTGTCAAGCGAGTTTTCTTACTTTCTGTAGGGTTGTGGATGCTCCCTGGTGAGCCTTGGTTTACCAGAGACTCCCAAGTGAACACAGCGGAGAAGGGATCGATGCAACAGCAAGAGGATTTATTTGTTCCAACTTGTTGGGGTTGTCCAGCACCCAAAGGAGAGGTTGACACCCCAGGTCTGGCGAGCATTTATACAGTTTTCAGAACAACAGCCACTAGGCACAATGTGATTGGCAGAACAGTGTGACTTTTAAACTGATTGTCCTTAGGGAATGAAGTGGCAAGGACTCCCCTTGTCTGTAGGTGGCCAATGGTTGGTCTGCCCTGCTGAATGTGTCTAGGTGTTCTGGGCCTCACCGACCTGCAGGTGGATGGATGGTCAGACCCTCACCTGTGGTCTGAGGAATGTAATTAGGCTTTCCCTTCAGGAAGGGAGAAGTGCTTAGGAGCTCTATGACCTTTCTCTTCTAGGAGGGGAGGGGTCTGGTGGAATTTTCCAAAGGCCCTGAACTGACCTCTTCACAGAAACTTCCTTTCTTCCCTTTAAAATGTTCTTTCTCATCAGTGTGAATTGAATTCTGCATATTCTCCAGGAGTCACTTTGCTTCTTTGCAAATGAGGCAAGGCATCTGAGGAAATTATTCAAATTTCTATTTTTCAAAATATCTTCTCACTCTCATGTGGATGTTATTCCCAAATTAATCATATTTCAGTAAATGTAAATAATGTAAGTAGTGCTTGTCATCATTTGCTTCACTTCCTCTAGTTCATAGTTTCTCCAGTAGACAAAAATTTGTTCAGCTGTCTTCTGCTATTTGTCCCATTTTAATCTTATTCTTTAAAGTGTTTATTTTAAAAATATTTTACAATAGATCCTCCATCATGATCTATGTGACACAGTCATACTTGATGTCTTGGCTTGTGTTTTCAATAGATGTTACAAAGCTTTCCATACATTAAAACTCAGCGTCTTCTATAAAATTCACACACATTAATTCATTTCAGATATAGTACCTGTTTTTACCTGGCTGGCCTTATAGTTGGTTAGTGTATGAGGAAAACTCTTAAGTAGTTTTCTTTTCTTTTTTATTTACCATGTGCTTTGGATCTGGATTTGCTGCTCCTTTAAGTAGTTTTCAAGGCCAGATTTCTGATGTCATTTAAATACTGTGTGAAGGAACTAGGAGGTGGTTCCCATAAAACTACTCCATGCATCATGTCTCTCGTGGGAGATTTATTAAGGGAAAGGTATATAGAGGCTGCCTCTGGGAGAAGGAAGGGAAGAAGGGATGGAGGAAGGGAAAACACGGCTTTTTATCAGGCTGGTGGTGCAGGCAGAAGAGAACATGTGGCAGAGGCAACTATGTGTCTTCTCTGGGCAGCTAATGATGACATGTCTTATTGTTCCACATCCCTGGGAGCTGACTGTAAAGATTGTCAATACTGTTGTGGAGTCCCTTTTGGCTGCCTGTGGATGTGCCTGATTGCCAACACTGTGGTTATCAGAAAACCTCAGTTGGATATAGACAAAATATTGGAAAATTGAATCTTGCCAGGATTTCTCTTTGACCTTGAACCAATATATGAGGTCAGCTGATTCCTCCACTGTCAAGGTGACATTCCACCCAATAAGAGGGATAAGGACAACAAAAGAGCTTTCAAAAGCAAAATTTGTTCAATTTAAAAAATCAATTTGTCTCCTTTACTTTTTAGAGGCTAAATAATCTTTATTCTTTAGCATGATAATGTGACCATGATGCTAAACCTTACTTGGCAAAGTAAAAATTAAATGATTCCTCTAATGCCAGTTTTTCTGGACATTTGGGGGTTTTTGAAGCCTCAGAGTCTAGAAACTTACTTCCTTGTATTCAACTGTTTGTTTACAATGCCCTTCCACTGACTGCTCTTTCCCTCCCCAGTATCCAAACAGGGTTTACTCTTTTCCAAACAATTTAAAGTTCAAGGCCATGCCTGAAGCGGTACTGAGTTATCATGAATGTTTTCTTGTGATATTTACTCCACAGATTTTCAGAGAAACTGATCCACAGATGCATGTGAACATGCACATATTCATTCAATAATCGTTTGTTAAGGGAGAAGTTTTGACAGGTAATGATCAGCATGGGATTATGGAACAGTTTCCAGGTTGTCCTCTTGGTGACCAGAATGACTTGGGGTGGTGCTCAGAAAGAGAGAGGGCATTTGATTTGGAGGTTGAGATAACTTCGGAAAGAAGTGAAATCTGAGTGACTATGTGGTATTATGACTTAGACTGTGATAAGAGCATTTCAGGCCCAGAGAACACCACAGGCAAAGGTCTTAATGCAGGCCTCCCAGAGAACACCACAGGCAAAGGTCTTAATGCAGGCCTTTCAGGGGCCATGGTTATGGAATAAGGTCACAGAATTAAAAAGTTAGTACCTTTATGGCAGGTGCTAACTTGCAATCAGCCAACTTCACTTTGGGGACATCCAGTGTCCCCACTGAGGGGGAAGCAGTAAATAGGTTCTATTTCCCCAGTCTAGGAGTTAGGGCAGAGAAACTGAGTTATGTAGAGACAGGAAGGAGTCCCTGGTTGTAAAAGGCTAGGAGTAATTGGGAGTGACTGTTAATATGTTTCTTTCTAATGTGATGAGAACATTCTGGAAATAGTCGTACAATTTTGTGAGTGTATACTAAAACCACTGACTTGTACATTTAACGGGGTAAATTTTGTAATATATCAATTATATTTCAATAAAAGAAGTTTGAAACTTAAGAAGGTTGAGTCTTGGAGAGACGCTCAGTATGGTCAGGAGCAGTAACTTTTCCTTTGCGTTCTGCTGAAATCATCAGTATCTCATGTCCTATATGGAGGACCACAGTTTGCATTTTATAACGGGATAATGGTACACTGTGCTTCACAGACTCATATCTCTAATGTTGACCATGAATAAATGCTTCCATTTTTATTACTGATGTCGCCATAGTAAAGTTCTCTTATTTTCCCCCAAATCCTGGTTTTCCATAAACCTTCTTCTGGAATCTGTATCCTACAGGGCTAGACTACTCCCCTGCCTGAACTCTGCATTTAACCCTATAGCTTACTTTGTAATCTATGTCGGTTTGTCTTTTTTTCTTTCCTTTTATATGTATTTTTTTGTCTTTTGAGTCAGGGCTATATCAATAACACTGGCTTTGAACTCATAGACATCCACCTGCCTCTGCCACCCAAGTGGTGGGATTAAATGCATGTGCCGCCATATCAGCCTCTGAACCTTTCCTGCTTTCTGCTCACCTATCCCACTCAGTCCCATAAAACAGCACAACTCCTATCAGTGGAAGGAGAGGCCCTTGGACCTGAGAGTGTTAGATGCCCCAATATAAGGGAATGCCAGGGAGGGAAGATGGGAGTGGATGATTGGGTTGGGGAGCACCCTCATAGAGGCCGGGGGAGGGGGAGGGGATGGGGTGGTTTCCAAAGGGGAGATCTGGAAAGGGGAAAACATTTGAAATGTAAATAAAGTATTTTAAAAAAAATCCCAGAACTCTTCTAAGTTCATCTGTTTCTACTACTAGACCGTCAGCCTCATTTTGTAATATGTTTATCTACCTGACCCCTTTGCCAGATGTAGAGCCCCCTGAGGTCAGATACAGTGTCTTATTAATTTTCACTTCCCTGTTGCCTCTGTCGGCAGGTGGAAGATATAAAATGCCTGTTAATTGGATTTCATTGAATTGTGGAGACTAAAGAACAGCACAATGTCTCTGCTTCTGTGAGGTTACTCCCCTTGGCGCTAATTGTAAGAAGTGGAATTACTGGGCCAGAGGGCACAAATCTTTCTCTGTGCTTGCCATATTGCTTTCTTAAAGGTTATACGAACTTGCGTTGCCAGCTGAAATGAATGAGTGTGTCATATCCCCATCTCCTGGCCAGCCCAGCATTTAAAAACTGCTAATTTAGCATGTGTCAAATGATATTTCAAGAGTAATTAGATTTGCATTTCACTGAGTATTATGAGGGTGACTAACACTAGGTTATTGACGTTTACTTCTCAGATGTCTGTTTCCTATTGCTCTTTATCCTTGAGATGACTCCATATTGTTTGACTACTTGTCTGTTAAACTGATGAGATAACGAAGATATAACTAATAAGCTCCTTTTAGTTTTAAAAATACTTGTTTATTTATAATGTACATGTGTGTGCTTGAGTATAATATGCACCACATCATTCAGGAGCCCAAAGAAGTCAGAAGTGGGTGTTGAATCTTTTAGAACAGGAGTTCTAGTCAGTTATGAATACCATGTAGGTGCTGGGAACTAAACCTCAGTTCTCTGCAAAGGCAGTAAATGATTTTAACCACTGAGCCATCTTTTTAACCTGCTCTGGTAATGTTTTATTTGCTGTCTGATATTCTGTTATTTTGGTATCTATATACCTTAAAACATCTTTAAAATTTAAATATATTTTACTCATATTCTTCCCCTCCCTCAAATATATTCAGAATCCCCCTCTCAACAGGTATAAATGACAGTTTTGTTGTTAATCTTTACCTTAGTGACTAGGTTCACATTCATTCATTTTTTTTTTAAAAGAAAATAACAAAACAAAATAAAACATAATAAGATAAAACAAAAGTTATCACATCAAAGTTGGACAAGACAGAAAGAAAAGAGTCCAAGAGAGGGCCTAAGAGTCAGAGACTCACTTGTTTGCACACTCAGGAATCCCATAAAAACATTAGGCTAGAACCCATAATATAAGTGCAGAGGACCTGCTGTAGATCTTTGCAGGCCCTATACTTGCTGCTCCAGTCTCTGTGAGTTCATATGAGCGTTGCTCATGATGATTCAGGGGATCTTGTTTTCTGGCTGCCTTACCATCCCCTCTGGCTCTTATGTTCTTTCAGCTTCCTCTTCTTTGGGGTTCCTTGAGATCTGAGGTGAGGGATTTGGTGGCTGAATGTCCCAAGGTTTCTCACTCTGCATAATGTCTGGCTGTGGGTCTCTGTATTCGTTCCCATCTGCAGTAGGAGGAATGAAAATGAGGGCATGGCCACTCCTAGGTTGAGGAGAAGGTTTTATTGAGGGAAAAAACACTTGGAGTTATCTGGAAGACACAGACTGAACATGTCTGGCAGAATAGACTAGGCCATGAGAAAAGTAGGAGGTAGGATAGGAAGAGAGAGAGAGAGAGACCATGAGGCCAAGATAGCCCATGGGCAAAATGGCTGAGATTTATATAGGAAGAGAGCCTGGGGGCAGGGTAGAAAAGCTCAGGGACTGTAAAAGTTTAGGGTGATGGGTAGAGATGAGAAGTGCTGAGTAGCCAGGGATCTGTAAGCATTATTTGCTGAGATCTGGCAGGCTAGTGTCCTCTTTGATTAATTTCTTGTTGTTGTTTTGTTTTTGTTTGCTTGTATTTGAGACAGAGTTCTACTGTATAACCTTGGCAGCCCTGGAACCTTCTCTGTATCCCAGGCTGGCCTAGAACTCATACAGCTCCTCCTGTTTCTGCCTCTCAAATGCTGGGATTAAAGGCCCATGCCACCACTGTCCACTTTTATAGGTTAATAGTCACCTCAGTTAGATATTTGTCTCAGGTTTCTTTGAGTCTTAACACAGGATGAAGTTTCTCTGATGATGGTTGAACAAGGCACTGATCTATGAGTTCAGCAGAATGTCACTAAGAGTCATTTTATTACTACATTTCCTTCCCTCCCTCCTTCCTTTTTTTTTTTTTTTTTTTTTTTTAGATTTCTTTCTTTCTTTTAGATCAGTATTATTTGATTTGCCCTAGTCCCTGGGCTATCTAGTGTCAGGTTCTGGATCACCCAAGCAGTGTTGGGTATGGGTTCCATCTCCTGGAGTGAGCCTTAAGTCAGATCAGTTATTGGTTGGTTACCCCTATAAGGGTGGTGCCACTGTTGGCCTAACAACGTACCTTGCAGGTAGTACACCATTGCAGACAAAGGGTTTGTTGGTGGCTTGGTATTTATGTTTCTCTTTTGATAGGGTATATTATCTCTTCCTACAACAAAGACTGTAGCATGGGGAGGAAAGCTCTTTGTAGGCACCAGTTCAACATTTCCATATTCAATTAGTTATATAGTTGTTGTTTTCAGCAATGGTGTCTTGCTGTCAGTTTGTGGAGAGCAATCTATAGTCTTGGTAACAGTCTTTTAGCAGAAACAGTGGGGCCTCCTCTATGTAAACATTGTGTGCAGCACAGGAGGACCTAGTTGAGGACTGCCTGAGAGACCAAGGATTGCTGATACAGACAATGCCAGCCAATCAGAAACTGCTGTTTAGAAGAGGGGCTTTCTCAGGACCAATTGGGCACTGGCTGAGGGTATTAAAGGAGCTTGCAACAATGTTCGGATGAGCTTGCTGCAGCATTTCTCACCTGCTCCCAGAGTCAGTGTCATTGACTCTATGCCACCTCACTTCCAACCCCCAAGGGCAGGTAGGCTGTGAGTAGCCCAAGGCACAGGCAACACCCCCTCTTTGACCAACAACTCAGTTAGATACCAGTATTCAATACCAGTATTGGAAGCTTTGTTTGTTGACAGGAAATGGCCAGTCGGGACTCTTTCTCCCCAGTTATCTGACTATTTCATTTAGATCATGTTCATATATGTATATATTTTAGGCTGTTTCAACTTTATTAGGTTGTCATACTGCCTCTCAGTGGCCCTTAATTTGCTGTCTTTCCCCACATTTCCTTACTTTATCCTTTCCCTCTTGATCCTCCCATTCCGGATGTTCCCCATGCATCGGTAAATATCTACTCTAACTTCTTTTTCTATGACACATATCTATTCCCTACAGTCCCTTACTCTATACCTACCCTCTGTAGTTCTATGGAATATAGCTTGGTTATCATTGACTTAAAAGCTAACATCTACATATAAGCAAATACATTCCATATTTGTATTTCTGGGTCTGGGATATCTCACTTAGGATGATTTTTTTCTAATTTATTCCATTTGTCTATAACTTTCATGATGTAATTTTTGACAGCTGAGTAATAATATGTATAAATATACCACTCTATAAACATATCATATTTTATTTATGCATTCATCTGTTGACAGACATTTAGGTTGTTTCCAATTTCTGGCTATTATGAATATAGCAGCAATGAACATGGTTGAGCAAGTGTCTCTGTAGTAGGATGAAATAACCTTTGAGAAGATGCCAAGAGTGGTATAGCTGGATCTTGAGGTAGATTGATTCCCATATATCTGAGGAAACACCACATTGATTTCCACAGTGGGTACACAAGTTTGCACTCTCACCAGCCATGGATGAGTGTTCCTCTTACTCCACAGCCTCAACAGCATGACCTGTCATTTGTTTTGTTGATCTTAGCCATTCTGACCATTTGAATTTCCTCTATTAAGAATTTGTGTTTAGATCTGTAGCCCATTTTTAATTGAGTTATTTGCTTTCTTGATCTCTAGTCTCTTTGACATCTTTTGGATATTAGCACTCTATTGGATGTGTACTTGGTAAAGATGTTTTCCCATACTATAGACTGACAATTAGTCCCAATCATGGAGTCCTTTGCCTTGCAGGCATTTATCACTTTCATGAGGTCCCATTCATCAATTGTTGATCTTAGTTCTTTTGCTGCTAATGGTGTTCTGTTCAGTACTTTTTTTTTGTCCTCCTGTGCTAATGAGTTCAAGGCTTTTCCCACTTTCTCCTCTATCAGTTTCAGTGTACCTGGCCTTATGTTGAGGTCCTTAATCCACTTGCAGTTGAGTTTTGTGCAGGGTGATAAGTATGGATCTATTTGTGTTCTTCTATATATAGCCATACAGTTTGACCAACACCATTTGTTGAAGATGCTGTCTTTTTCCCAGTGTGTATTTCTGGCTTTGTTATAAAAAAAATCAGGTGTTGATAAATGTGAAAACTTATTTCTGGGTCTTCAGTTCTATTCTATTGATCAACATGCCTGTTTTGTGCCAGTACCATGCTGGCTTTATTACTATAGCTTTGTTGAACAACTTGAAATCGGGGTGATGATACTTCTAGCAATTCTTTGATTATTCAGGATTGTTTTAGCTACTGAGTTTTGTGAGTTAGTTTTGTATTCAGTTACTTTGCTGAATGGTTTTGTAAATTATCCGCTATAGTGTTAAGTTATGGAAAATTTTGGGACACACACACACATATTATCTACAAATAATGATACTTTGATTTCTTGCTTTTCAATTTGTATCCACTTGATCTCAAATTGTCTTACTGCTCTAGTTTAGAATTCATATACTATATTGACTAGGTATGAAGAGAGTGAACAGTCTTTTCTTGTTCCTGATTTTAGTGGAATTGCTTTGAGGTTTTTCTTTTGATGTTGGCTATAGGTTTGCTGTAAACTGCTCATATGCTATTATGTTGAGGTATGTGTCTTGTATCCCTATTTTTTCCAGGGTGTTTTATCATGAAGTGGATTTGATTGTGGTAAAGGCCCCTTCTGCATCTATTGGGATGATCATGTGGTTTTCGTCCTTCATTTTATTTATATGGTAGATTCCATTTATCGATTTACATATGTTGAACCATCTCTGAATCTCTGGGATGAAACCTATTTGATCATGGTGGATGCACTTTTTGATGTGTTCTTGGATTTGGTTTCCAAGTATTTTATTGAGTAATTTTGCATCTCTGTTCATAATAGAAATGGGTCTGTAATTCTTTCTTTGTTTAGTTTTTTGGTTTGGTATCAGGGTAATTCTGGCCTCATAAAATGAATTTGGCAATATTTCTTCTGGTTTGTTTTTTTGTGGAATAATTTGAGAAGTATTAGCTTAACTCTTCATTGAAAATGAGGTAGAATTCTGAACTAAAACCATCTGACTCTATGCCTTTTTGGAGGGGGGGACTTTTGATTATGCTTCTATTTCAGGAGGGGCTATAGATCTGTTTAAATTGCTTATCTGATCTTGACTTAACATTGCTAAGAGGTATGTATTGGGAAAACTATCCATTTCTTTCAGATTTTCCAATTTAGTGAAATACAGGTTTTTAACGTATGTCCTCATGATTCTCTAGATTTCCTCAGTTTATTTGGTTATGTCTCTCTTTTCCCTTCTAATTTCATTAATTTGAATCTTCTCTCTCTGCCTTTTCATTAATTTGGATAAGGATTTTGTCAATCTTCCTCATTTTCTCAAAGAACCAACTCTGAGTTTCATTGATTCTTTGTATTATTTTTGTTGCTGTTCTTATTCTATTGATTTCAGCCCTGAGTGATTATTTCTTACTGTCTACTCCTGGGCGTGATTACCTCTTTTTGTTCTAGAGCTGTCAGGTGTGCTGTTAAGTTTTTAGTATGAGATCTCACTAATATTTTTATGTAGACACATAAACTTGCCTCCTAGAACTGCTTCTATTGTGTTGCCTAAGTTTGTACATTAATTTTCATTCAAGTCTAGATAGTCTTTGATTTATTTCTTAATTTCTGTCTTAACCCATTTTTCATTCAGTAGAGAGTTGTTCAGTATCCGTGAGTTTATAAGTTCTCTGTTGTTGTTGATGTCCAGCATTAATCTATGGTGGTCTGATAGGATGTAGGATGTTATTTTAATTTTCTTGTATCTTTTGAGACTTTCTTTGTATCTGAGTGTGAAGTCAATTTTAGAGAAAGTTCCATGAGGTACTGGGAAGAAGATATATTCTTTTGTGTTTAGGCGAAATGTTTTGTAAATATGTTAGGTCCATTTGATTTAAAATGCCAGTTAGCTCCAGAATTTCTCTGTTTAGTTTTTGTCTAGATGACCAGTCCACTAGTGAAAGTCAGATACTGAAGTTTTCCAGTATCAGTGTGTATGGATCAGTATGTGATTTAAGCTGTAGTAATGTTTCTTATACTAAGGTAAGTGTCCTTGTATTAAGGACAAAGATGTTAAGAATTAAAATGTCCCTTTGATGAATTGTTCCTTTGATGAATATGTAGTAGTCTTCCCTGTTTTTCTGATTAGTTTTGGTTTGAAGTCTATTTTGTCAGGTATCAAAATAGCTACACCAGCTTGTTTCTTAGATCCTTTTGCTTGGAATGTCTTTTTTCATCCCTTTACCCTGAGGTGATGTCTATTCTTGATATAAAGGTATGTTTCCTGGATGCAGCAGAGGATGGATCCTATTTTCACATACATTCTTTTAATCTGTGTCTTGTAATTAAAGAATTGAGACAAGTGATGTTGGAACATATCAATGAGCCCTCTTTGTTGATTGCTGTTTTTATCTATTTATCTGTCTGTATGTTTCTTTGTTTGTTTAGAAACAGGGTCTCTCTATGGAGCTTTGGCTGTCATGGAACTCACTTTGTAGAGCAGGCTAGCCTTGAACTCACAGAAATCTGATTTCCTCTACTGTCTGAGTGCTGGGATTAAATGTGTGCACCACCACTACCTGGCTGATTGCTGTTATTTTGTTGTTGTTGTTTTGGGAGTGGTGTTGGGGTGGTGGTGTGTATGAGCTTCCCTTCTTTTGACTTTGCTGGTCTGAGATTTTTTGTGTTTTCTTGTATGTAGTTAACCTTTTTTAGGTTTACCTGTTTACTGTGTAAAACCTTCTGTAGGGCTCATTTTGTAGATAGATATTGTTTACATTTGATTTTATCATGGAATGCTTATTTTCTCCATCTATGGTGATTGTTAGTTTTGCTGGGTATAGTGGTTGAGGCTGGCATTTGGGGTTTCTTAGAATTTGCTGCACATCTGTACACGTTCTTCTAGCTTTTTAGAGTCTCTGTCATTCTAATAGGTCTGCCATTATATGTTACTTGGTCTTTTCCCCTTGCAGCTTTTAATATTCTTTCTTTGTTCTCTCTGTTTAGTGTTTTGATTTTTAGGTGCTGAAGGGACTTTCTTTTCTGGTCCAGACTTTTTGGTGTTCTTGTACCTTGACCCGCAGCATCTCCTTCTTTAGGTTAGGGGAATTTTCTTCTATGATTTTGTTGAAAATATTTTCTGTACTTTTGACCTGAGTTTCTTCTCCTTCCTATATTCCTACTATTCTTAGATTTGGTCTTTTTGTACTGTCCTAGATTTTTGAATGTTTTGTGCCAGAACCTTTTTTAGATTTAACATTTTCTCTGACTGATGTAGATATTTCTTTTATCATGTCTTCAATGACTGAGATCCTCTCTTCTATCTCTTGTATTCTGTTGGTGAAGCTTGCCTCTAAGGTTCCTGTTGAAGTTCCTAAATTTTTCACTTCCGGATTTCCCTCCATTTTTCAAAGTTCTATTTCCAATTTCCAGTCTTGAATAATTATTTATTTATTTCCACTGTTTGTGTTTTCATATATTTCGTTAAGTAAACTATTAGTTTCCTCCCTAAGGACCTGTACTGAACTCATAAAGACTATTTTAAGGTCTTTTATTTGTACTTCATATTTCCCCCAGCACAATGTTTTTATTGATTATTTGGGAGTTTCACATAATGGACTCTGACCAGACCAGGTCCATCCTCCACCCTTGTAAACTCCCCCAAAAGAGAAGAAGAAAAACAAAACAAAACAACCAAGCAAGTCCAATTTGTGCTGCCTAAATGCTCACTGGAGCATGGTCAAAGTTCCAGTGGCCAGCTCCTTGAAGAAAACAAATGGCTCACACTCTAAGATCAAGAATTGATATATGGGACCTCATGAAACTGGAAAGCTTCTGTAAGGCAAAGGACATAGACAATAAAACAAATCAGCAACCTATAGATTGAGAAAAAATCTTCACTAACCCCACATCTGATAGAGGGCTAATATCCAAAATATATAAAGAACTCAAAAAGCTAACCACCAAAAAACCAAACAACCCAATCAAAAAATGGGGTATAGAACTAAACCGAGAATTCACAACAGAGGAATCTTGAATGGCTGAGAAACACCTAAAGAAATGTTCAAAATCCTTAGTGATCAGAGAAATGCAAATCAAAATGACCCTGAGATTCCACCTCACACCAATCAGAATGGCTAAGATCAAAACCTCAGGCAACAGGACAGCACATGTTGGTGGGGATGTGGAGAAAGAGGAACACTCCTCCATTGCTAGTGGGATTGCAAACTGGTACAACCACTCTGGAAATCAATCTGGAGGTTCCTCAAAAAATTGGATATAGATCTACCTGAAGACCCAGCAATATACCCCCCCCCCAAATACCCAAAAATATACCAAAAAAAAAAAAGTACCCAAAAGATGCCTCACCATGCCACAGGGGTACAGGTTCCACTATGTTCATAGTGGCCTTGTTTGTGATAACCAGAAGCTGGAAATAACCCAGATGTCCCAGGACAGAAGAATGGATACAGAAATTGTGGTTTATTTACACAATGAAATACTACTTAGCTATTAAGAATGAGGACATCCTGAGTTTTGTGGACAAATGGATGGAACTAGAAAATATACTGAGTGAGGTAACTCAGATCCGAAAGGACATGCATGATATGTACTCACTAATAAGTGGATATTAGCCCCCCACCAAAAAAGTGCCAAATACCCAAGATTCAGCCCACAGAACTCAAAAAGGCCAACAAGCTAAAGGGCCCAAGTGAGGATGCCTCAGTCTCACTTGGGAGGGAGAAGAAAGCAACCACAAAGGGGAAGGGAGGAAGGAAACTGAGAGGGAAAAGGGATGGTGGGGGCAGAGGGGAGCATGATCTGGAATTGGGCTGGGGAAAAGGACTGAAGCCTTGAGGGCCAGAAGAAAGAATGGGAACAGTCAACCTTGGGAGGTAGGAGATGAGGAGACCCTCCAGAATGTACCAGAGACCTGGGAGGTGAGAGACTCTCAGGACTCAAAAGGAGTGACCTTAGATGAAAGGCCCTACAGTAGGGAGAGGGAACTTGTAGAGTCCACCTCCAGAAGGAAGACAGGGCATCAGGTGAGGAATGGGGTTGCCATCTCATAATCAAAACTCTGACCCATAATTGTTCCTGTCTGAAAGAACTGCAGGGATGGAAATGGAGAGAAGCCTGAGGAAAAGAAGGTCCAGCAACAGTCCCAAAGTGGGATTCAGCTCAAGGGGAGGTCCCAAGACCTGACACTATTACTGAGGCTATAGAGTGCTCACAAAAAGGGACCTATCATGACTGCCCTCTGAAAGACCCAACAAGCAGCTGAAAGAGTCAGATGTACATATTTGCACACAACTAATGGATAGAAGCTACTTAACCCTGTGGTTGAATTAGGGGAAAGCTGGAAGAAGCTGAGGAGGAGGGCAACCAACCCTGTAGGAGGACCAGCAGTCTCAATTAACCTGGACCCCCGAGATCTCTCAGACACTGGACCACCAACCAGGCAGCATACACCAGCTGATATGAGGACCCTGGCACATATGGATTGGAGGACTGCCGGGTCTGGGTTTATTTAGAGAGGATACACCTAACCCTCAAGAGACTGGAGGTCCCAGGGAGTTTATAGGTCTGGTGGGGTGGGGTGGGGGATGGGGATATCCTCATGGAGACAGGGGGCATAAAGGAGGTATGGGATGTGGAACAGTTGGAGGGTGGACTGGGAGGGAAATAAAATCTGGAGATTTAAAAAAAAAAAAAGGAAAAAAAAAGTCCTTCCTCACCCCATCCAGAAATTATCAAGACTGAAGGGCTATACTTCAACATTCCTATCACAACTTTTAGAAGTTATTTTCAATGGCTTCCTGTTTAGGCTTTTTTGGGGGATGGGCATGGGGGAAATGCTGTCACAGAAGTCTGTCTCATTCTTAACTGTGATACCACCATCTATAGATACCACCGAAAAAGAAGCTTCCTTGCCCTTAAGTCGGGGCAGCACGGACCTTGGACCTCCACAAGGTTTCTGGTGGCAGCATGGACCATGGTCATCCGAATGACCACTGGAGACCATATAATATAGGCCACACACATCAACATGAACCCTGTTGCCAAGCAGCAGCATGGGCCATGGACATCAACATGGCCTCAGGCCAACAGCATAGGCCATGAACATTGACATGGTACCAGCAGCAGCATGGCCTTCAGACATCAACACTGTTTCAGGCTGTGTTATTTGTGTTTCTAATATGTTGGAATATTTAGTGCCTGGTGTGGTAGGGTTCCTTGGCTCTTGTGGAGACATACTGTCCTATCCGTTATTGATTGAGTTTTTATACTGGTGTCTAGGTTTCTTGGATTAGGGAAAATTGTAATTTTAGGTGCTGATGTCTGGTCTTATTTTTGTGGGGTAGGTGTTTGTTCTTTGATTTCTGTTTCCTCTCTGGTTTTTAGGAGAGTGTGGTAGCTGTGTGTTACCTGTAGGAACAATTTCTGGGTTTTGATCGGCATGGCCACTGGGGGCTCCAGGTAATGTGTTTCTGGGACTTGAGGCTTAGGAGTGGGATGGGCTTGGGGTGGTGGTGGTGGTGAAGGTGCCTCACAAGAGAAAAGAAAGCAGGGTGTCCCACCAGGATCCACTTAGTTAGTCCTCTGGGAATGGGACAGAGAGTGAGGGACGAGCACACCAGTTCTGCTATGGAGATGAGATGAGGCAGGAGGACTTGACTTGGAGGAATGGAGGGTGAGGTGAGGATCTGCAGTTAGCTTCCCTGCTGCCCTGGCAGGAGTGGCAGTGGGTGGTAGGTGGGGAACAGAACAAAGAGTTGGAGGAGGGAGGTTTGGGGGGGTCCACTAGAGATGGGTTGGGGAGGCTGCCACAATGTTCTGCTGCAGAGGTGGGGGTGAGACTTGGAGGAATGAAAGGTGACAGTCTGCAGTTAGCCTACCTGTTTCCCTGGCAGGAGTGGCCTGAGGAATCCCACAGGGTGGAGTATATATTTTTCTACTGTGCATTTTTTTCTTATTTTTGGCTGTTTTTGACGTTTGTAAGTTTTACACTTATATATGGATTAACCATCAAATTCATTACTGCTCCTCATAACATTTTAAGAAAAAGTTTCCTCCTCATACTCCTGTCAAATATTTTGCTCTTTCTTATAATAATAATAAAATTAATCCATCTGGTATATATTGAGTACTAAGCTACTTTAAATTTTCTATGAGTAGTTCCATTACTCTTTATCAATATCCATTGTATCAGTTATGATTATTTGACTTCAAGAAACAAAAATCTAAGCAAGAGTGGCTCAGAGAAATAGGCTTTTCTTCTACATTTACAGAATCCCATAGTTGTGTATCTGCTGGGCCACTGCTGTCCCTATGATGAGGAGAATGTAAATTCAGATTCTCTCAGCCTTTCTCATGTGTGTGAGGCTTACAACTTCACAGTTGTGAGATAGTTGTTGGGCCTCTGTGTCAAAGCTGGAAGGGACAACAGTCCCTTCTACCAAGAAAATAGTTTTTTCTTAGAAACCTATCGGTAGACTTTCTTTTAGCTCTCATGAGCCAGAGAGAATCACACGGTCACACTTAGCTGTAACAGCGGTTGTCAAAGAATTTCATTCTTTTTGGTTTCTTAGTAGGATACAGAAGAGAAGGGAAGTTTAGGAAAGACCATTGATTGAGTCAGCTCATGGAGAAGGTTTTACATGCTTTTCTGTCTGCTTTTATTTCACAAGTTTTCTTTGTAAAACTTTTTATTAAGTTGGTTTCTCACTTGTACAAAGATTGACTGCCTTGCTATGTACTTTTGCCTAGGCTAGGGTTGTGCAGACAAGTCTACCTCTCATTTGCAGCAATTCTCCTGCCTCCCCAGTGCTGAGACAGAGGCCACCATGTCCTGGAGATACATGCCATCTATGTTATTTTATTAATATGGTTATATTTCATTTTATAAATATGCCTTTCGTATTGAATCTTCTCTTCATCTGGATTCCTTAGTCTGTAATATAGCTGGAACATTAATTATTTTATAGATTTTAAATGGCTTATATTGATATTCATTGTTAGTGGTATTCTCACTATTAATAGTACAGGTTTCAGATAAGAGTAATATTTAATCCACAAATTTAATCAAGTTCAATTCTATTGGTTAATACAGACATTCTAATGTTTTCAGTCTTGATTGTGGAACTACTTCTCCATTTACTTGAATAATTTCTTAAGTGTTCTAACAGAGTTTTGAAGTTTGTTTTAAAAAGCCTAGTTATTCTAAGTTTAGAAACTTTGAGGGTACTGCAAGTCACATCTCTTTCCTTGTTGTATTATCTAAGTATACTTAAAGTTAGGTAAAAGTTACCTTATTTTTTTTTATCATCATGAAAATCAAATCGATTCTTTCAAATGGGGCTCTGTATCTGTGGACCTGGCATTTGCCTGCCCACCCCAGAGCAAAGTCACTGTTTTATCTCACCTTCTATATCTGTCAGGTCAGGCTGCAAGTAACAGAAAACTGAAGTTGCAGGTTTTCGAATAAAAAAGGCTCCGTGTACTGAGCCTGATTTAGCGGTTCTACTAAGTCATAGGGCTCCGTGTACTGAGCCTGATTTAGCTGTTCTACTAGGTTTTAGGCATCCTGTTTTGGGCATCATGACAATCCTGCTGTGGTGAGGCTGTCCTCAATGTGATCAGATGGCCAGTCAGAAGAAAGTGGGTCTTCTCTCTAACCCAATGGTTCTTAACCTGTGGGTGGTGGCCTCTTTGGGGATTAAAAGGTCATTTCATAGGGGTCTCATATCAGATATCCTACACATCAGATATTTACATTACGATTCAAACAGTAGGAAAATTACAGTTATGAAGCAGCAATGAAAATAACTTCATGGGTGTGCGGGTAGATGGTCACCACATGAGAACCTGTACTAAAGGCTGCAGCATTAGGAAGGTTGAGGACCACCTTCCCCGTTTATATACTATGGTTTTCAGTCTCATTGGATTAGTCTATGTCCTTGCACACCCTAATGTAGTATTGTTACCTGGGAGTAGCTTTATTATCTCACACGTGAGCTGGGACAATAGAATCACGTAGGAAATATGAATATCTGGATACCTTTTCACTTCTGCCGCTAAATTAGGATAGTTAACAAAGTTAAAAACAGTTGAATAAAGAATGTTGAGGAGGCAACTGTGCACATAGCTTACATTAGAGGCTTGCTCTATTGCCAGAAATACAGGTTAGACATTTTTTCTTTGTATTCTCAAACACAGGGACTCAAAGTACAATAGAACTGTTGTCTATGTGTGGACCAATGAGAGAGATTTCTCTTATAATCCCTAGTCATCTTCTAAAACTGGGTGTATCACAAATGAGAGAACCTTTTAAATTCCTGAGTTATAAGGTTAAGTTGCCTTAATAGGAGGAAGAACCATAAGTCGGAAGGGGAAGATCTCTGGCTAGAAGCCTGCCCCTAGACTGAAAAGCAGAAGGCACAGCAGGGTGGGAAGAGGAGGTCAAGGATTGTGGTGAAAGGGACAACCAAGATCTCCATGGGAAAATTAATTCCACAATTGTGAACTGTAAATTTTATCATTTGCCCCCTGTAGTGGCTAGTTTTGTGTGTCATCTTGACACAAGCTGGAGTTATCACAGAGAAAGGAGCTTTAGTTGAGAAATGCCTCTATGAGATCCAGGTGTAAGGCATTTTCTCAATTAGTGGTCAAGGGCGGAGGGCCCCTTGTGGGTGGTACCATCTGTGAACTGGTAGTCATGGGTTCTATAAGAAAGCAGGCTGAGCAAGCCAGGAGAATCGAGCTAGTAAGAAACATCCCTCCATGCACTGATCCCTCTGCATCAGTTCCTGATCCCTGGCTTGCTTGAGTTCCAGCCTGACTTCCTCTGGTGATGACCAGCAACTTGGAAGTGTAAGCTGAATAAACCCTTTCCTCCCCAACTCGCTTCTTGGTCGTGATGTTTGTGCAGGAATAGAAACCCGGACTAAGACACCCCCTTTCCCATGTTCAGTGAATGATTTTTTTTTTTTTAAAAAACGTTTGAATAGGATGGGAATTTATTCATTTAGTTCTGCTAAGAAGAGAACATAGGGTCTTATGCATATTAGCCTAGAACACTACCATTGAGGTACATCCTCATCCCTTGGGTTTTGATTCATGGTCTGACTATGTAACACAGGTTGGTCTTAAATGAGAAATTCTTAAATATAGGTATGTATGTCTGGGAAGGTAGTGGGCAAGAACACAGATTGGCTTTGTGATATCATGGCCTTTGGTCTTCATCTATCTGTATTTCTCTTTAGATTGTAGACACATGATGGTGGGGACCATGTTTGTCTTGTTTTACTCTTTGCCTAACTAGCTTCTACTATATAAGGTCTAGGTAAAATATTAAGGCCTAGATGAAATGTTAAAGCTGAGGTTAAATTGTTACCTGGTTAGCCTGCCATTTTGTGTGTTACTAATATTATAAGGAAACTTTCTCAAGCCCAAGTTGATTACATATTCTGTTATGTTCCCTTCCCTTGGAAACCAATCACAATATAAGTCAGTAGAATTGCTTTTTATAGTTACCCATAGTAAGCTTGGACCTGAACTCACCACCCACCCATACTTTCTGCACCTATATATAAGCCTTTATGATATTTGCTTTTATAAGCTGCTCCTGAGATGGACCCCAACATAAGAGACACCTGCACAAATACAAGAAACTATTTGGAGTAAGACTTCCATTTTTATTACGGGTCGAACAAAGTTTATGTTCCCAAGTACTCTGTGGGAACTGAGATCCTACTTGGCAGAAAGTCATGTATTTGGGTAACTGATATCTTGATTTGCAAGTTAAGATATGAATGTTAGACAAGTCCCATCCTGAGAGACAAGTTAGGACATGAATATTAGACAAGTCAAGTCTCCTGTCACAGTTGAATACCCCAACCAATGGGAGCAGGATAAGTGCACAATAAAGACAAGCTCCTAAGGAAATCTCCCATCCTTAAATCCTAATTGGTAGAATAACTTGGCAGATGTTTGTGAATTTTAGGCTTGAAAACCCTGATCTTAACTCAGTGTCACATTTTGGCTCCCAAACCTGAGTCATGACCCTGATCCTTCTGTCCTGGGGTGTATACTCAATAAATTATCTCTGTCTGACTGAGGTTGGTTTTCATGTGGTTTGTGAGGTGATTCCTGGACCCCAACATTAGTACATAAGTACATAAATACTTGTTAAATAAATGGATGAGTTTGATAAAATTGAAAAATATTTGTCCCATTACAAGTTTGCTACTGTTTTATCTGTGGAATGACAGTCACTTCATAAACTAAACCATGAGCTTTAAGGCTACCAGAATAAATGGCAACCACAGCTATGATCATTGTCTCTTCCCAATAATTATGGACATTGACAGTAACAACTTTTCCTTCAGCAAGACCTGTTGCTGAGTACTTCACATGTGCTACCTCCTTCAGTCCTCCCAACCACCTTGTAATTACCCAGATGTCAGTTATTCCTCCAGGAAATTCCATATAGCATTTCTCTTCACAGATAGGTACCAAAATCTGGCTAAGGGATGGCAAAGTCCTTTGTTGCCTGTTTCTTACTACTTTGTCCTCTAGAGAGGCACAGCTCAGCTGCTCAAACAAGATTTGATGGAGTGTAAGTGACTGGTAATTTATTAAGACCTATCTTGGAGTGAAATGTGATAGATCCACTGTTGTAGCAACAGATACCACATGGCCTTAAAGACAGGCAAACGTTGAGCCTGTGGTCAGTAGCGATGGGAAAAGTTGATGGTAGGTGTGTGAGAGCCAAGAATCAGTGGGCTTTATCTTCTGGCAAGGCATATTCCTGGAACAGATGAAAGTACAGAGGACTAACTTCAGAATCTTGGATGAGATCCAAAGATTGACTGGTGGGTTGGAGATGGTCCTCCTTCTTGTTCATATAGGTTATTAGGACATATTTACTATTCTAGAGTGCTGGTTTTCTTATTTCTAAAATAGAAAAAATGTTTCTCTCAAATAAGCATTTGTGAATTTAATAAAGCAATGGTCAGAATTTCTCTATAGAAAAATGCAGTACAGATACAAATTATTCCAATAACTAAATATATAAAAGCTCCATGTAGATACTGAAGATATGAAGGAAAAAGGCACTGGCTTTTTTATATTAAGTCACGATCCACAGATCTGCACTGTACATTGAAATTCCTATATTAATACTCTCACAATTCTGCATATTCATATAATACAACTGAGTGTGTGTTTACAAGCACGATTCTCTTTAGATTCAAAATCACATACTTGTTTTTAACTCCATGGCCTTTTGTTCTCCCAGAAAATGTAAAGGTAAATTTAACATTTTTTGTCATGTTATCATGATATTATTATATGCTTTACAAGTCCGAGGGACTGCTCAAAGTTTAAAAGAATTGCAACAACAACAACAACAAGCCAAGCAAGAAAATCTGATTTCAAGTACTTAAACCCTCTAGACTAGAATGACTACATCGTGCAAACGTGTTTGGTCCAAGAACTGTAAGAGGTTTTAACAAAGGTGATGGCGATCATTCTGAAGCTTCTGTGGTTAGAAGGAAGAAGCTTAAGTTATTTGAAAAAGATCCCCTGACATGGAACAGGCAGGTGCCTAGTCATAGCTTTACTGTGATTTGTTGGAAAGAACTTAGAAGTGGGAAGACCTTGGTCCCACCTGAGTCTATGACTTAATGAGTGAGAGACCTTGAGAAGTCACAGAGGTGTAAAGTTAGATGCCAGATGAAGAAAATGGAATATTTTCCAGTTTTTTTTTGGCTTGTGATTACTTTCAATCACTTCTAAAAAACAATGCTTATTGTTGGAACACAATTAAGCAACAGTGTGAAATGAGAGCTAAAACTGAAGTGAGACTCCCCAGAGCTATGAGGAGAGCCAATGCCAACACTACTGAGTGATTAAAATGCATGACAGTGTGAACCTCACACTTTGCATCTATCATGCATTTAACCCTCGAACAATGCAGGAATAATACTGAGATAGCTAGCACAGGTTTCAAACAAGCAAAGACAACAAACTGGAATTTCCACAAACCTGCCAATGGCCCTTGCATTGGTAGGAGATCAAAATTCCTCAAGTGTCACTGTGTGATAATCCAGGGAGATAGGGCTACTGGTAGTGCTTAGGGCTTTTTATGTCCTTGAGGCATCTGGACACTTACCAAGAACAATACAGATAAATTCTTTGTCTCTATCATGCTAGACTTTTGAGCAGCTTTAGATATGGTTAATTGAAACCATTTTTTCATAGGGCCACTTTAACAAAATGACCAGGTTTTCATCTCTCTAGCTATGAAGTTATAGCTTCCTCTGGACCCTTCTCATCTTCCCAACTCTGTGGAAAAGATGTCAGAGACATCTTCTGCCAGCTGTCACTTGAGAGCCCTCTGCTTCTCTCAGCCACTATGTCCTCAGAATTCTATTTATCTCTAACAGTTAACCTTTCTCTCTGCTAATGGGCACAGACCATTTTTGTCTCATGCTGCACTCCAGGTTTATTACAACAATATTTGCAATAAACAAAATCAATATTATATTTTAATGGCTCATTCTAGTATTAGAGTAATTTTTTCAAGATGAATAATAGAAACACTTGCCACAATCAAAGGAAAAAAGCCCTATTCTTTCCCACTTTCTGGAGTGGTTTTTGCTGGTTTGACCTGTTTGCTATCTTGCTTCAGGAGTACACAAAATCCCTGAACACATGTACTGGTGTGCTGTCCCATGCTCTGGTCTCCTGAAGTCTTGGCTAATATTCATCTTCACATCCCTTGCTCTTAGACTCTCCATGTTCTGGTCACCTGCTTATTTCTATTCAAGTTGAGTTTATTGAAAGAAAAATTTGGGTAATTACCTACCAAAGTAATATATGTTCATTTTATAAGTAGAAAAACGAGGAAAATAAGTCAGCCACATCTTTCAAGCATTTTACTGACTGAACGTCACAGAGGAGAATCAGTTCTGTCTGTGTCTCTTGTATTCTGCTTTCTCACTTTGAGCACTGTGTCTTAATGTTGTGCCAGCCATCTTGTAGCATAATTAATTCCTTGAGAAGGAAAGGCTGGGATAAAACCTTGATGGCATTACCCACTCATTGAAGGAGCCCAAGGCCATATGATCCCAAGGTCCTTGATGACCAAACAATCAAATGTACTTATGGTTTGAACATTTATTATATTTTCTACTACTCTATCTCAATAACTGATACATCCAGACAAAACAAGACTTGTTAGCATGCAATGCTATCCAAGTATAGAGGAACCACAAAGTGAACATCACAACACATACAGGTAATTTAATAAAATGTTATACGTTTAAAGAGAGTGAAAACTACTAACTCATTAAGTATTTATTTTCTGTAAGTTTCCCTGAATTAACTGATATGTCTTTAGTAGAAAAATATTACTTAATATTTCTAATTAAACTAAAACAAAAATCTACCTTCTCTGACTTGTAATCCTTTTCAAGTGTGTATGCCTTGGGGAGCTGAGTAGTTTGTTTTGCTTCTAGCATTTCCTTCTCCTTGCTCCTTCAACTTCCTTCCATTTATTACTCAATTTTGTCAGAGCAAGCAGTCGGGATAAGAGGAGACACTACCCAAGGGGTGAGAAGGTGATCTCTTTATGGACCTACTTAGCTTCTATCTCTGTCAATACAAATCTGGTTTTGAAGATGATAACAAGTTATTGAATTTGTTGAGAATGGAATGGATTGCCTTGAAGGCTGGAGAAGTAGGTAACAAAATGGCTTGCTATAAATGGACTCTATTAAATCCCGCTTATCCTGTTTGTTCCAAATGGTCGATGACACAATTTGTTAGCTAACCCCCAGGTTACAAATGATAACCAGGAGAGTGCACTCTGTGATGGCTGTCACTGAGGTAGTGACCCTCGGTTTGTTCTGGGTAGTAAGCATGACACTGAATGGAGGGGATGAAGAGGTCCAGATTCACAATGTGTATGATGGCAGGATAGGGAGATGTAGCTACCATGTGTCAATTCTATGCCTACTTTACTGGGTAGGAACTGAGAGACAGTGTGGTAGATGGCTGCCATGATCTTCATGAAACTTTTTGGAAAAACAGGGTTAGTTAGAACATTGGTTCAGATCACAATATCTTCAAGACATGGAAAAACCACCTTAAAGTGTCATATACAAATGTTCTAGCTTTTGTTGGGCTCAGTAAGTCTGTGTGAACACCCTAATGTTCATGTATACATGAAGCCACATGCTTCAACCAGTATGGCTTTGGGATGTTCAAAGCTTCAGTGATGCACACAAAATTGACTGTGAAGACTACATAAAAAGACTTAATGTCCTTTAGTTGAGCAATAATAGTCTTCGACTTCATGGACCTGTTTTAATGAGACTGATCACTTGTAGGCCTGGCTGAACTGATCACTTTCTCTGCTCCTGGAAGAATTTAGCCAGGTCTGTAAGCACTATTAAGGCAGCAATAGTGATTCAAAATTCCTTCAAGGATTGATATTTAGAGTTAGCAAAACAATTAAGTCTTCATTCTTGGATCAAGTGCAAATTAAACTTCAGAGGAAAAAAAAAACCAGTTTTCTGAAAATACCCTTTTCTTCTCCTCACAGGAGGAGCTTGGCAGTCTCCACTGTCAGCAGCTGTGCCTGGGAGTCGATACTATTCGTCCATGTTTGCAGTTATTTAAGATTCATACAAGTCATGACCTGTATACCTAACTTTTATCCAAAAGAAACTCTCAAAACAAAACAAAACAAGTAAGAAAGTTTAGTCATGGGAACAACACAAAGAACTTTCTTAAGTATGTTTCAGTCCTCATTGGCTCTCTTTATAAACATCCATACAACCAAAGTGTATTTTTGTGGCTTCTGGGTAATTCTCATAATTGAAAACATACCATTTAAAAGATCAACAGACCTACCCATGTAGAAGAATCCAATCAGTCCTCCACAATTGGCTGCCTCATGGAATCACTGTTTCCCTCCACAAGGAGGCCTGTTCTAATATGCCCTATCATGTGGGGAAAGGCTGACCCGGTAGACTTCAGTACTTCAGTGTGCTTGGCACTGCCAAACTCTGGAAGGCTGGCAGCAGAGTGATGTTCTGGCTACCCAGTGCTCCATTAATTTATTCAGTTAACCTAAAATGAAGCTGAAACCTCTCTGAGCATTAGGACAGAACACTGTAGGTCCCCATCTTCGACTTTTGACTTAACTCCATATGGGAATTTTTCCATCCAGGTGAGGCTAAGGAATCCTGACCTTATTAGTTGTAGCTTAAATCCTTTTGCTAAATTTCACACAATTTTGTCAACTAAGCGAGATCTGTGTATACGTTGTGGTTTTCCCAGAGAAGAAGATCTTCTTTGCTACTAGATCCAGCAGCACACAGTTGTCTGTTGTGACAGACTGATAACTACTGCTACTTCTGGGGCTGGAGCTTGAAGTCAGTGAGTCAGGTAGTCATGGGGCAAAACTGGGTGTAAGGTGGGGGGAAACACAGCCATATTGCAGCATATAAGGATGAAGGGGGAGTGTGAGGGTGGATTGGACCTCACCCTAGATTCTCAGCATCCTACACACCTAACTTCTGTGATGCAGCTGTCTTTCAAAAGGTGCTGGCAGTTATCTCCCACACAGGGGAGTATACTTTGCTCCAGAATCACAAGAGCTGATGGAGAAGGCCTAGGAGCAATTGGAGATGCTGTCTCATCCTTTCCAGTGGAGCTTAGATCAGCAATGGTGTGTGTGAATGGCAATAGATACAAAGGGAAAAAAATTGTCTGCACCAATCTTGAAAGGATAAAAGTAAAATGACTGTGTTATTTCTTTTCTCAGTAAGCAAATTGGAAAAAAGAATTCTTAGCTAAACTTACATGGATAGTATGCATCTACCATAGAACAGAACAAGGTTAACTGAGTAGCCAGATGTGTTCACTGATGATAGGAAATCAGAAGTTTTAATGTATTTGATAGAGAGCCTAAGGTGGAACATGTAAAAGCTGAAAGTCTTGGCCTGGAGAGATGACTTAGGAGTTAAGAACACTTACTGTTCTCACAGAAGACAAGAGTTCAGTTCAGTTCCCAGCACCCGTGTTGAGTGGCTTATAATCACCTATAACTTCAGCTCCTGGGGTTCCAACACCTTCTCCTGGCATCTTAGAGCACCTTTACTCAGGTACATACCCACACACAGACACACATAAACACAGACACACATACATGCACACATACACACAGATAGACTCATACACATACATACATATACACATAGATACAGACACACTCATAGACACAGACACACATAGACGCATAGACTCACGCATGCAAGCATGAAAAATGATTCATCCTTCTATCTGTGGATTGCAGAGAGATTTAATCTGAGTAAAACCAGGAATGCCTCTTACACTCTGAACAAGTAGAAATGCGGAAGGCATTGTATTGTAGTTTTCATAATATTTTAAAGGAAGAAGCTTAATTACTCTGAATGATAGAGATTCAAAGAATGGTTATGCAGTTGAAAGAGGAACTAATGCTATGAAATGAGCTAAGGGATAAAAGAATTACATTATTTAATTGATAAAAAGACTAGCCTGTAAAGAAAGAAAATATCTTCCTGGATATCTACATTACCTTAAATGGTTATTTTCTGGTTGGCAGAAGCTTGGCCTCTATATGTACAAGGAATATGTGCTACTTAGATGAACTGTACTTCAGTGTTATGACCTGTCTGACCTGAATTAGAAGCATCTTCAGAATGCAGAATACATCAATAATTGAACATCTCAGCAACAAAAGAGTTGAAATTGCTTTAATGTGTGGTTTGCAGTGCTTAAAGTATCCCACAGATTAACTCAAGGTCTTAAACCAATTTCTACCAGAGATATTGACAATGAGAATTCAAGTTATATAAAAGAGTGGAGCCTTAGTAACTTAGGGTTCCTAAATAGACTGGGAGGGAACTGTGGCAAGTGTTGTCTGCAATGAAAAGCCTTTGAACATGCCCAAAGAGTCAAACAAGCCTGGTACTTCGGTGAATGACAGTTGCTTTCAGGATAGCTTCCTTTCCATGGCAGAATGTTCACAGTGACCTTGGTAAAATGGAGCCCTACAACATAGGTCAGTCTAGCACAGACTCATTACCCAAGGCTGTCATGAAAGTAAGGCTAGACAGAAGAAGGTTGGGAGGTCTGGTCATGGTCACATGAGTGACCACCTTGCCTCCAGAGATAACTGACTTGTGACTCTCTTTCTTAGAGAAAAGAAATGGGGTTTCTTATAGAATAGACATGCCTTCCTTTCTTCCCCATAAGTTAGGAGCATTACTGTAAGTGTTTGACTACTTCTGCCTTTAGACATTACCAACTGGATGAGTAAGGCCCATTTCTCTTTTTCCTTCTTCCCCTACCTCACCACTAAAGAGTCTTGATGCAGATATCATTAATTATTCATTAGGATTCATTGATCAGTCTTCAATAGATTCATCTTAGGGTAAAAGCAAAGGCTGTAACAGACCATTACAGTTCATTTCCCCTGTTAAAGCCACAAATGTATAGTGTTTCCTCTAAGTACCCCTTCCTTAAGAAGAACAGAAGAACCTGCAGTATCCCTGTAGATGCCCTGGGCTTAAGGAAGACACGACATAAAATATTTATAGGCCTTCAGAAGGTTCTCTTGGGGCTACCAATTTGGCCCAGGTAATATATATATATATATACACACACACACACACACACACACACACACACACACTTGGAGGCCTGGTACTGAGAGAGATCTCCAGTTTTAGGAGGAATCATAAGCCAGTGTGGTATTGGTAATACCCAACCAAACAAAAGGCTATGAGCCATACATTCAAGTCTCCTCAGACCCTTGTAACTCTTGTAGTTCCCAATAAAATGGCTTGTGTCTGAGAACTAGATCCAACATGTGTGCCAACTGCCCTCCAAGCCTTTTTTGGGGAAAAGAACATTGAATCTCTTACGAAATTATTTTATACTAACTTTACTAACTACAAGTGATGCAAGAAACATCAAATCTGGTTGAATTAACACTAAACAATAGGAAAAGGTGATTCAACAGGATATTGTTGAAAGAAGTGACTTACTATGTACATAAAGCCATTTTCTTACAGTATCTCAACAAACTGAGACTATTCAAAGAAACCAGTTACCTAAAATGTTTAATGGTTTAGTTTCTGTAGATTTTAAATTCAAAGGTGAAATGCAACCATGGCATAAGAGGGGGTAAATTGTGTCAGTCTTTTCTAGTACTGTCCCCAAAGATGCTCTCTCTATCCATAACAAGGAGCTCCCAGCAGCTTAGGGTCTCAGAGCATTGTGTAGGCATCAGAGAACCGAGGATCTGGCTGAGCATGGCAAAGCTACAGAAAGTTCCCTCCCTCCTTAGTTTCTGTATTCAGCGGATGCCCATTTTGGTTCTGGATCCTTAGTTATTCTAGATTTTCTCATTGCTTGCTCATATGTGATTTGGAATCTGACCCTTCATAGAAGCCAGAACATTAGTAACATGTTAAATGTAGGTTAAAAAACACCTTGATTAAGTAATTACCACATAAAACCCCAACTATATGAGCTTTCAGTTCTGGGTTTATGCATTGCTCTGACTTTTAGATTCCATCTCTTTCATATTCTAAAGGGGAGTTACTAAATGGATGCTGGTGATGTATTTGGATTCCTTGGATGGGTAACCTGGGATCCCAGAAGGCTCTCTCTCCATAAGTGAATGGATCTTGGTTACCATCAGCTTGCTCTCCGTTATAGCTATTTTGACACCTCAGTAGTAAAGGTAGAGAAATACACAAAGAACCTATGATGGCAGACAGCTCTGACTGCTCCTCCTCCTTGCCCTAAAATGTTTTGGAAAATTAATCAAGAAGACTACCAGAAGGCTTAGCAGTTTGACTATAGTACTAATTGACCTGGAGCCCAATGGCAGCAAGGTTTATTCAAGAAAAGAAATAGTCTTGAGTTCCTAAAGAAACCACAAGGAGGGGTTAAAACATGAAGCCAGTGGTCACCAGCTCAAAGAAGGCTTGCAGAACGTGGAGGCTAGGTTGCAGAGAAAAATTCATAAATCCTTTCAATATGCCTAATCTATATTAGAAGTTAAGACTGATCCCAGGACAAAAATGCTGCTTATTGACCCCATCTACCAGGGACTGCCAACAGTGACAAGAAATGCTATGCAATCTGGGCACAATGCCACAAGATCTTTGATCATAGCCATGCTCAATGTCCTCCTTGGGCAATATGGATAAAGAGAATGAGACTGCCAGCTGGTCTTCTTCCACCTCCTCCCAGAAAGGAAGTCCAGCAGAACCAATGGAAGATCTTCCAGAGAATAAGAAAGAGTATCAGAAAGATGCCCACACAACCTTGAAGCATCATGACAGGGCCAAGAAACTAGGCTTCACCGACATGACTTACATAAACAGTCAAGCAGTGCGTACTTTACAAAGGGTGACCACAACAAATTCCTGGAGTTTGTGAAGATGTTGCACTGGGCAGAGAGGATCAAAAAGACTACCAGCAGATTTCCGATGGTGTCCAAATTGGCACTTCCTATTTCAAAGAAGGAAAATAAAAAACTACTATAACTTCCACAAGTTTCTGACTAGAACTGAAACCCAGATAAACTAATAAAAGGCAGAGAAAATCCAGAAGAAGCAAGAGTAGTTGGCCTATACCAACTCTGACCTGGCACTGGAGGAGCAGAATAAGAGCAATGAATGCTTCCAGGAAGGAGACTACCCCCAGACTATGAAGGACTACACAGAAATATTAAACAGAACCTAAGAGATGCCAACTACACAAAACTGGGGTGCCTACTACACCAAGATCCTAGAGTTGCAACTGGTGTTCCAGGATTGTGAGGAATGTAGCCAGCCGGGACTGACTTTCATTGAAGATCACATAGGGAATCTCTGCTCTGGGATTGTGAAAGGCTATACCAAATCTAGGGATGTATACCAAGGGTTCATGTATACTTGTGGTACAATTGACAGGATGGTTCAGGGGATGTAAATTAAAATACCATGGCCAACTCTGAGGTGTGGCTTTTTCTTGCAGTAGATGGCAATAAACATGGAGATCCATAAATGGAAAATGCACAGACAGTGAGAGACTTTGGAGCACTCAGTCTTAAATGAGATGTTTCCATCAAAACCCTCTCCTCAGGGCTCAGGGACCTATGCCAAAGAGGAAGAGAAAAGATTGTAAGAACCTAGGGTGGTGGATGACTCCAAGGAACCAGTGTCTGTCAGACATAACAGGACTGATGCACATATGAACTCACAGAGCTGGTGTCAGCATGCACAGAACCTGCATAGGTACAAGCCTGACAGAGTTCCAGCACTGAGACATGGAAGTGGGCATGTGCTACCACACCTAAACAAGAAGCTACTGGTGACTGACAACTGCTGGCAAAGAAAGAACAGTTTTCTCTAATGGAGGCCCCTTGGGCATATTAATAGTATGTTAGGGCAGGCCAAATGCTCAGGAACACTTGGCCAACACAAAATTAATTCAGTGGTGATTTTGTGAACTTTTTGTCTCATTTGTGTGTGTTTCCATACATATGACACTATACCAATGCACATGTGGAGGTCTGAAGAGAACGTCTCTGCTCCCACCATTTGGGACCTGGGGACCAAACTCAGGTTGTCCAGCTTGGTGGGAAGTACCTCTCCCAGCCAAGCAGTCTTGCCAGCCAGCATGCATTCCTACTTTAATCACTCTTTCTCCCTCTTGATCTTGTCCTTTCTTCTCAATCCATCCTTTTAAAATAAGCCTGTCACTCACCTTAAGTAACTCTGCTACTATCACTGAGTTTGCTGTCTTATCCACTGCTCTAACAGTTTGACCTCTCTCACTTATTGCTTCTGATTTGCTGTGGTTTAGCAACCCATGTGACTTATACATTAGTATTGGGAACCATGATTGACAAGTGTTTCACACTTCCTTACTGGGATATCTGTATTTACTAAGCTGTGAAAGGATCATTTTGGGGCCATTTTGTTTTTGCTTTTGTGGCTTAGGAGTTTCACTGTACTGGATCCTAGTGACTAAAGTCAATTTCTTATACTCGCATTTGTTAGGTCTTTTTATACATTCAAGCCACTTGGAGAAACTTCTAAAAGTGATAGGGTAATCTGCCCTTACCCTGGACAACACCATTGGAATTTCTGAGGTAACCTACAATGATCAGTATTTTAAAACTTGTATATCATTCTAACATGCAGCCAAAGTGTAAGACTGACTTAGATAAACATCACCTTAGTAACATTCCATAATTATTTTCTATACATTGAAGTTCAAATCAAGGCACATTGGCAAATACCTGTAATCCTAACTGTTTGGGGAGACTGAAGAAAGAAGATTACAAAATCAAGGCCCACCTGAGCTACAAAGTGAGTTCAAGGGAAATCTGGGCAATTTAGAGAGATTCTGCTTCATAACTTTAAAAGGACTAAGTATATGTAAATAAATTTCTTGTGTACTATTCAAGAGGCCCTGGGTTCAGTACCTAGTACCCTAGAGTACTGAAGGGAAGATTTCTGACATTCCTTGAAATTATTAAGGAGCTCTGAGACAACGTTAAAAAAGCTTTGTGCTTGTATGCCATAATCCTTAACATGAGTGTTGTAAGACTCCAGGATCCAGATCGCTTCAAACTACTTGCTATGCTAAGTGCTATCAGTAAGCTAGGAGGGTATTTTACACTCCCACCCCTGGATAATTTGGGTTTTTTTTTGTGTGTGTGTCATTGGAAAACAAAGATTGTCAACCTGTAAATTTTTGCTGCTAGAAGGATGGTCAGTGGGGCTTTATTTTATTTGGTGTTACAGAGGTGGCTCTGCAGGACTTAATAGTGTTATTCTGTCATGATTTCTCTCTTATAGTTCCCACTTTGACTCACACTCTTTTTTACGTTGTGTGCTACATGTTGGTGCCACTGAACCTTGGTGACTAAGTGTTCCTTTGGCAGTGGCCAGCCTTGCTCCTATACTCCAGAGTACCTGTGCTCCTTATTCCCATTTTCCAGAGCACCTGATAGAGCTTAGATGACTTCTTAGAAGTTAGGGTATCAATCTCAAGCAAGCACCCTGGAGGAGCACTGGTTCTTTGAACATGTGGAATCCAGACAAGCCACTGAACACCCTTATCCAGGAAAGGGGAAAGCTGTATCCTCCTCTCTAGGAAAGGACAAAGCTGCCCCTCTCTCTAAGGATGGGCCTTCTTGCATTCTCTGAATGTGTAGGTACCAAGGACAACTCCTGAAACTAAAGAACAGAAAGTAACCAGGGTCTTTTCCAGGGACTTGTGACCAAACTCTTGAAATATGTATTGAAATGAACTCGTAGGTGTTCACTATTTTGCTATAATACTAAAAGTTCACTGATTCATTATGAAAGGCCTGGATTTTCACATTGTTCCCTTTACAATGTCCCTAAGACTTATGCCTGGTTCTTCACAATTTCTGTTAATTTAAAATTTCCAAAGCAGCCATGCTATCTACCTTTCTATCAAAGGACAAAAATCTCTTCATGCTTGTTCCCTTCATTTCTTAATTTTTGGTTTTCTCAAAAGACATTAGTCTTATCTTCTTCTGCTCAGTTTGTTTCTAGACAGGCTTCTGTTCAATGTGTTTCTAGAAACCTTCGGAAAGCCACTCACAGTGATAAACATCAGAGTTACCTTAGGAGGAGGGTCTGGAAGGAGCATATATATATACGATCATATATATATGTTGTCTTTACTTTTGTAAAGTAAGAACATATTAACTAACTTCATACAATTTAAAAATATTAAATAATGAGCAGACCTTGGGCGCAAACTCTGCAGCCAGTCCCAAACACCCAGAGGAAGCTCCACTCCCAGGCACTCTAACTCATCCAGTATCATAGGATCAAAGGTGAGGAGGACATAACATCTATCACAACACAGGGAATAACTGGGACCAGCAGGATCCAGGGACCTAGGAACCTCACCTGAACACCTTTCCTTCCACGGAATGGGTTCCTTCCAGTCTGAGCCAGTACCCTGAGCAGACCTTGGGCATGAACTCCTCAGCCAGTCCTACAACACCCAGAGGAAGCTCCATTCCCAGGTGCTCTAATCCCAGGATTCCATGAGCTTAGTCACACCAGGATCTCAGGGTCCCAGAGACAGCTTGACTCCCAGGAGCTCTGACATACCTAGGATCTCAGGATCAAGGATCCCAGAATCACAGGATCCCAGAGACAGCTGGTCTCTGAGGAGTTCTGACACAAACAGGATCACAGGAAGGACAGGCTCCAGTCAGATATAGAGAGGGCAGGTAGCACAAGAGATAACCAGATGGCAAGAGGCAACCATAAGAACATAAGCAACCGAAAGCAAGGTTACCTGGCATCATCAGAACCCAATTCTCCCACCATAGCAAGTCCTGGCTACACCATCACACTGGAAAAGCAAGATTCTGATCAAAAATCACTTCTCATGATGATGATAGAGGACTTCAAGAAGGACACAAACAAATCTATTAAAGAAATACAGAACATAGGTAAACAGCTAGAAGCCCTTAAAGAGGAAACACAAAAATCCCTCAAAGAATTACAGGAAAACACAATCAAATAGGCAAAGGAAATGAATAAAACTATCCAAGATCTAAAAATGAAAATATAAACAATAAAGAAATCACAAATGGAGACAACCTGGGATTTAGAAAACCTAGGAAAGAGATCAGGAGTCAGAGATGCAAGCATCACCAACAGAATACAAGAGACAGAAGAGAGAATCTCAGGTGCAGAAGATACCATAGAAAACATTGGCACTACAGTCAAAATGCAAAAAGCAAAAAGCTCCTAACTCAAAACATCCAAGAAATCCAGGACAAAATGAAAAGACCAAACCTAAGGATAATAGGTATAGAAGAGAGTGAAGATTCCCAACTTAAAGGGCCAGTAACTATCTTCAACAAAATTATAGAAGAAAACTTCCCTAACCTAAAGGAAGAGATGCCCATGAACATTCAAGAAGCCTACAGAACTCCAAATAGACTGGACCAGAAAAGAAATTTCTCCTGTCACATAATAATCAAAACATCAAATACAGTAAACAAAGAATATTAAAAGCAGTAAGGGAAAAAGGTCAAGTAACATATAAAGGCAGACCTATCAGAATTACACCAGACTTCTTACCAGAGGCTATGAAAGCTAGAAGATCCTGGGCAGATATCATACAGACCCTAAGAGAACACAAATGCCAGCCCAGGCTACTATACCCAGCAAAACTCTCAATTACCATAGATGAAGAAAGCAAGATATTCCATGACAAAACCAAATTTACTCAATATGTTTCTACAAACCCAGCTCTACAAAGGATAATAGATGGAAAATGCCAACACAAGGATAGAAACTGCAACTTAGAAAAAGCAAGAAAGTAATCTTTCAACAAACCCAAAAGAAGATAGTCACACAAATATAATACTACCTCTAACAACAAAAATAACAGGAAGTCAGAATCACTTTCCCTTAATATCTCTTAACATCAATGGACATAATTCCCCAATAAAAAGCCATAGAGTAACAGACTGGATACATAAACAGGACTCAGCATTTTGCTGCATACAGGAAAGGCAACTCGGTGACAAAGACAGACACTACCTTGGAGTAAAAGGTTGGAAAACAATTTTCCAAGCAAATGGTCCTAAGAAACAAGCTGGAGTAGCCATTCTAATATCGAATAAAATAAACTTTCAACCAAAAGTTATCAAAAAAGATAACTTCATACTGGTCAAAGGAAAAATCTAGCAAGATGAACTCTCAATTCTGAACATCTATGCTCTAAAAATCACAGACATCATCATCATCATCATAATAATAATAATGACAATAATAAATACTAGTAACAACATTAATAATAATATATGTTTAAGATACACAAATATGGCACAGTTTGGGTAAGTGATACATTCAGAAGAATAGATAGGACTCAAAGGATTGTTTTCTATAGCATTCTTAAGCAGTGATTATAATTGAAATGATTATCATTTTGTAGAATTATAAGTTCATTGGTACAATTTTATTTGTTGCTAATACTTTGAATTCTTTTCTTTTCTACATCTGTAGTTTAACTGTTAAGAAACTTAAATGTCCTAAAAATAATCCCACACTTCACTCTTTACAGAAATAGTCAGTACAGAACTAGAAATATTTCAGGGGTAAGTGCAGCAAGTATTAGAGGTATCTTATGAGTCTCAGTGTAATGGCCTTGGGAAGCACAAAGGAATGGTGCTCTTTGCTCTGAGTGAAGCTAACATATCTTCAAGAGAGAAAATTGGAGGTATTTGAATTTTTTGTTCACTTTAGGGAGGTGAGTCCTGTATATTTTAGAAGACTAGTATTTATTTTCTCTGAATTTAGTCAGGAGATGTCAACTTATTTCTAGTTGAATGTGACAGTAGTAAGGTTTTCAAAACCTACTGAAAACAATTAACATTAAATGTGTGATTTATGAGATTAGGTTGTGTGCTATTTTGACTGAAGTCAACTTTTCTTTGTTATTTCAAAGGAGAAAAAAATGAATGGCCTATGAAACTGTTAGAATTGATGTGTCAGAAATATTTCCAATTGCATAATGTTTTTACAAAGTGATTTAATTTATTATAATCATATTTATAATGTGAAAGTATAAGATGATGATAATATTGGCTTCTAAAGTTTTAGCTAAAGAAATAGCATTTTAATTATTATAAAAATATCTACAAGTAATTTCATAATATATTTAATTTTGACATGTTTCTCATAATTCACCATTGTATATAATACTGTGATAGATATTCCACAGTACATACATATTTTTGTTAACATAAATTCCTAGAAATAATAGATAAAATTTTATGCACAATTTATACTTTGGTACTTGTTGGTAAACTATTCATTGGAATTATTGTATTAATTTGTACTGTTATATGGAACATTTTGGTAAAGTTTTCTAACAATTAAATTTTATTATAAAAATATTAAATAATAAATATGGTCACCAAACTAAAAATGTAAAGAATTACAATGTAATTTCTTCCAAATATAAATATACACATTAATAGATACACAAAATAATGTTTGTAAAACACATAAGATACTTCCTAGAACATTGTAAATCCATCATTTAGTGCCATTAGGAAGTGTGGCCTTGTTGTAGGAAGCGTGTTCCTGTGTAGGTATGCTTTGAGGACTCCTAGTGCTCAAGCTCTGCCCAAAGTCATTCTCTCCTGTAGTCGGATCAAGATGCAGTACTCTTGGTTCTTCCAGCACTATGTCTGCCTGGATGCTGCCATGTTTCCTGCCATGATGATAATAGACTGAACCCCTGAACTGTAAGCCAGCCCCAATTAAATGTTGCCTTGGTCATGGTGTCTCTTCATAGCAGTGGAAACCCTAACTAAGGTATGGACCAATAGGACTAATATAGTAAAAATGGCCATTCTACCAAAAGAAATCCACAGATTCAATGCAATTACCATAAAAATTCTAACAATTCTTCACATAACTTGAAAGGACAATTTTCAGCTTCATGTGGGAAAACACACACACACACATACCTAAAAACTAAGATAACTAAAGTACCCCTGAATGATAAAACAAACAAACAAACAAAAAACTACTGGTAATACCACCATCCTTGATCTCAAATTATACTACAGAGTATTAAACTATACTTGGTATATACAACAGAGTAATAAAAAAAACCATTGTACTGGCACAAAACAGACATGTTGATCAATAGAATAGAATTGAAGACCCAGAAATAAGTTTTCACATTTGTCAACACCTGATTTTTTTATAAAGAAGCCAGAAATACACACTGGAAAAAAGACAGCATCTTCAACAAATGGTGTTGGTCAAACTGTATGGCTGTATATAGAAGAACACAAATAGATCCATACTTATCACGCTGCACAAAACTCAACTGCAAGTGGATTAAGGACCTCAACATAAGGCCAGGTACACTGAAACTGATAGAGGAGAAAGTGGGAAAAGCCTTGAACTCATTAGCACAGGAGGAAAAAAAAAAGTACTGAACAGAACACCATTAGCAGTAAAAGAACTAAGATCAACAATTGATGAATGGGACCTCATGAAACTGATAAATGCCTGCAAGGCAAAGGACTCCATGATTGGGACTAATTGTCAGTCTACAGTATGGGAAAACATCTTTACCAAGTACACATTCAATAGAGCGCTAATATCCAAAAGATGTCAAAGAGACTAGAGATCAAGAAAGCAAATAACTCAATTAAAAATGAGCTACAGATCTAAACACAAATTCTTAATAGAGGAAATTTGAGTAGCTCAGAAACGTTTAAAGGAATGTTCAACTCCTTAGCCCTCAGAGAAATGCAAATCAAAACTCCTTTGAGATTTCTTCTTACACCTGTCAGAATGGCTAAGACCAATAAAATAAGTGGCAGCTCATGAGGTTGTGAAGTAAGAGGAATATTCATCCATTGCTGGTGGGAGTGCAAACTTGTGTACCCACTGTGGAAATCAGTGTGGTGTTTCCTCAGTAATATAGGAGTCAATCTACCATAGAATCCAGTTATACCACTCTTGGCATATACTCAAAGGATATTTCATTGTACATAGACATTTGCTCAACCATGTTCATTGCTCCTATATTCATAATAATGAGAAACTAGAAACAACCTAGGTGTCTGACAACAGACGAATGGATAAAGAAAAGTGGTATTCTTACTTACACAGTGGAATATTACTCAGCTGTTTAAAAAAATGTAATCATAAATGTCATAGGTAAATAAAACTAGGAAAAAAAATCACCCCAATTGAGGTAAACTCAGACCCATAAAGATGAAAATGGCATGTGTGCACTTACATGTGGATGTTAGCTGTGAAGTCAATGATAAGCAAGCTACAAGCTACATAACCATAGAGGTTAGGTATACAATAAGGGACTAGGGGCTATGCAATGGATCTCCCTAGGAAGGGGAGATAGAATAGATAGTTATGGATGGAGGTGGTGGTGGAACAGGAAGATCAAACAGGGAGGGGGAGGGAAGGGGGTAAGGAAGGGACCATGGGGGAGGAACAGCTAAAATTAAGGGCTGTTTTAAAGAGTTATAGGAAACCTAATACAGGAGAAGCTTCCTAAAACATATACATATATGAAGGCAACCTAAATGAAGTTGACAAATAGTGGGGGAAATAGCTCTAACTGGACATCTCTCATCACAAACAAAGGTTCCAGTACCAAGTACCATAATTCAGTTACCAGGTTTATATCTAATTGAGTTCTTAGCCAAAGAAATCCCATGAGAACCCCAAATAACCCAAGCTATTGCTGAGGCTATTGGTAGCTCTCCATAAATTCATGGTGAGTCCCTATTGCTGAAAACAATACCTACATAACTCGCTGAATGTAGAGATGTAGAACTGGTACCTACCTGGAGCCCTCACCCATATGGACTAGTGTTAATGGTACTGAAAGGTACTCTTCATTCCACCAAAGGAGATAGGTAAAACTAACCCTATTGCAAGAATGACTTGCTGCAAGATACACCGGTGCAATAGTGCCACAAAACTTACAAGAGTAACCAACTAACACTTGATTTGAATTAAGGCTTAATTCCATGAGATGCAATCCATAATCAATGCTGCTTAAGCAGCCAAGAACCTGAGACTAGATAGGGCAGGCACCTAGGGAATAACCAACCGCTACTGTTCTGCTAAAGCTCTCAACTTTTATTATGACTTTTACATAATAAAGTTTATTAAACTTTATTATGACTCTTTAATGCTCATGTTGTAGTGACCCCCAACCAAAAATTATTTTCATTGATACTTCGTAAGTGTAATTGTTATGAATCATAATGTGAGTATTTTTGGAGATAGAAGTTTGCCAAAGGGTCATGACCCGTAGGTTGAGAACCACTGTGCTAAAGGAATGTAACAATAAAATAATTTCTAATGACATTCTTCTATACTCATAAATCAGTGCCTTGCTTAGCCTTCATCAGAGATGCTTCCTCTTACAACAGATGGGAACAAATATAGAGATCCACAGGTAGACAATATGCAGAGAGAGAGAGATTCAACATTCAGCCCTAAAAGGGATGTCTTCATCAAATCTCTCCCCACAGGGCTCAGTGAACCCCACAGAAGAGGAGGCAGAAAGATGTAGGAGCCAGAAGGGATGGAGGACACCAAGAAATCAAGGCTTTCTGGACATAAGAGGGCTGGCGCACATATTAACTCCCAGAGACTGTGGCACCATGCACAGGGCTTGCACAGGTCTGCATCAGATGTAGTGCCAGCATTGAGATGGGAAGTAGAGACATGCCCCATCCCTAACCCAGAAGCTTCTCCAATTGATATCCATTTACAAATGAAAGAATTCGACAAACAACTATTAAGGGCAGATCCCATGCCCAAAAGTAAATGGCCAACACAACACAAAACATGGCATCTTTGGAGGTTCTTTGTATCATAATGTTAAGTCAGGGCTTCTCCCCTCCCCTCCCCCCCCCAAGTACTTTGGGCTCCTGCAAGCAGACATGCGCGCATTTCTTGTGCTTTTTCTTAGGCTCTTTTTCTGGTTTGGTTGTTTTGTACTGTTTGGATTTGTTTGTTTTTGTTTTATTTTATTTTATTATTCTTCCTTAGATGCCTGCTTGTTTTCTAAAAAGAGATGGAAATGGCGTGGCTCTGAATGAGAGGTGGGGAACTGGGGGAAGTCAGGGGAGGGGAAACTGTAATCAGAATGTATTGTATGTAAAAAACAAAACAAAACAAAACTATTTTCATCCATCTTGTGTCAGGTGTGGTGGCAAAAGCCCTAAAAGTGACATATTTTCATTAGAAAAGATAGTTTTGAATCATAAACAAAGAAGCCATTATTAAGTGCTTCAGTGCTTCTGCTCAGTTAAACAACCTGATCTCACTGGAATGGGTAACTACCCGGAGATTCGCGAAAGAAACACAAGGACTTCTTTTGTATTGTAGTCACTTCTTAAAAGATTTTAATTCACCAGTCTATGTGTTCATGGCTTTTGCTGAAGTCTGCCCCATACCCCACCCTGTCTGGTGCCTAAGCATGGGCATCACCACTGCACTGTATCGCCCGCCTTCTTTTCACTTTTGAGGCAGGATCTAACTAGTTGTGCAGGATGGCCCTGAACTTGTGACCTTCCTGCATTAACCTCTCAAACTAGCTGTATTTTCAGGACCCACACACCAGGCCTGGTAAAATCTCTCCTAGTGAAAATATCGTCCTGGCTTACTTTCATGAAGGAATTAAACAGGAGTGGATTTGTGACTGAGTAGGGAGGGACAGGTCAGGACCATTCCCAGTGAACCTATTCCAAGTTGAAGAGGCAAATTCAGTTCCCGTGATTATACACTCACGTCCTTCCTTCCGGCTATTCTTGTTGTAGCAGGAAGTCCAGGAGAACCTTCTGTCCTGAGGCAGATCATTAGGGTAGGAACCAGTCAGAAAGCTTAAAGATAAAAAGTATCAGACGCTCCCACGACCCGTGTCACCTAGCTAGATCCTTACCCACTAAATCTCTTTCTAGACCTTTGAATTGGTGTGGAAGTCCCGGCTTTTTCATAGAGAATTAATTACATGCACATTTACTTTGTAAGGTGCGCAGATATTTCAGTTTTTTTCTTGTCTCCTTTTAGTGCTCCAAAGACATTCATTTCCTGGCCAAAATACTGATTGTGACATCTAGAAATAGCCTAGGCCCTTTTCTTTCTGACTAAGACAGGCACCCACGGTTGAAGAACCATTTACCTCTGTGGTTTTTTGTTTTTGTTTTTTTGAGACAGAGTCTCCCCGTGTAGTTCTATGGAACTCACTCTGTAGACATGTCTCAAACTCATAGAAATACACCTGCTTCTGTCTCCTGAGTGCTGGGTTAAAGTTGGGCACCATCTTGCATGGCTCATTTATCTTAAAATACTGGCTCCCTGATAGTACTGTGAATATTCAACAAATACTTATGAAATAAATTAAAAAGAAAGAATCAGGCTTTTATTCTGTTGTACCTCATAGCATTTACTAAATACATTGCATATGCAGGAAGAATGGACATGTAGACTCATGCCTCAGCTCTGGCTAATCTCAGCCCTATGTGTGATGTGTTAGCCAAGCAAGTAAGCCTTAATCTCTTCCCTAGCTGTGAACAGGACTTCGAGGTGAATTTTTGTTACTGTAATAAAGTTTCTATGCACTGTAATGTAGTACATCTGTATTGCAGTACCTGTGCATATCTAGAGCATTCCCGATGTTTAGGGCCAGAGAATTAATTGTTCGGTTGGCCCTGCTGTCCATTCTGGCCTTTATCAGCCACACATCAGCAGGAACTCTTCCCCATGCCCAACTTTGTTAAAGGAAGATGGTTTTAGATACTGTCATATGCCCTCTAGGGTGGAAAAAAACCATTAGTTAGAAACCACTTTTTTTATTTTCACCCAAAAGAGTGACAGGGCTGGGGATTTAAATCAGTAATAAAATCTTGCCTAGCATGAGGAAGGCCCCAGTTTCAACTCTCTGCTGTGGAAAATAAAACAAACACAAATAAAATATTGTTTTATTTAAACAATATTTTAAACAATATTAAAATTGAAAAAAATAACAACACATGTTGTGATATGTGTGTATGTGTGTGTGTGTGTTTTCTATTAATATTCTACTACACCAAGGAACATATACCAGCCTTTCCCCTGAGAAATAAGGCTTTTGTTTATGGGAACAATAGTTGTTATTTCGGAGCAGAGATTTCTAGGTTATTAAAGTTTCCAAACATAATATCTGATTTCTTTTGAAACAGAGTAAGAGAACAACAAAAGACTTAAATGGCCACAGTCCTCACCTTAATGAACTCTAATGGTTAAAATTAATGAATGTTGAGGTAACTCATGGTTGAAGGCATTCACCGTCAAGGCTGATGACTTCAGTTTGATCTCTGGGACCCACATGGTGGAAGGAGACCAGACTCTTGAAGTTGTCCTCTGATCTCTGCATGTGTACCATGGCACACTCAAGCACAAGACCCTTCTCCCACAAAAAGAATAAAAAATACAATTAGTAAAATAGGGTTGACAAGAAGGCTCAGCAGGTTAAAGCACTTGCTGCACAAGCTTGATGACCTGAGCTCAATCTCCAGAACCCACATGCAGGTGGAAGGAAGGAGAGACGCGAGACCCGATTCTATAAAGTTGTTTTTTGATCTCTTTTTTTTCCTTGCATGCATGCCACATGCACACACACACACACACACACACACACACACACACACACAAACCAGCAAAGTAAATTAATAAATGCACATGGAAAATGCACAATTGATATAGGAAGGGAAGAATGGCCAACAAGTTTTGCTCTGGTTGTAATCACCAGTTTTCCCAAAGCTCTATTAGGAAAACTTAAACTTCCCTTGGGAGAGCTGGAATCATGGGGGTGAACCTGATGTGGAAACAGGATGGTGGCTTGAGGCTAAAGCCAGTTCCAAGCAGATCAAAAAGGAAGCCCTTTGCTTTCCTTAAGAGCTCTGCTTTTTCCCAGAGTACACTTGGCTGTATAACTTGGAAATTTAGCTGTTTTTCGTTTGAGTATGATAGTATGAACTCAAGAACAAGCCAGCTGAGACTACTTCTTTGGCAGTGAGCTCTGTCCCCATCTTTGTCAAGGCTGACCTGTTGTGTCTGTGCCAGGGACTCATTTCAGGCCTTTTCCCTGGGCACACAGGCAGCCACTCTGCTTGCACAGCGTTGTTCTAGGGGAACAATTCAGCCTTTGTCATCATGCTGAGGTTCTCTAGGCAGGCCTCTGGGAATGGATACAGGTTTCTAGTGAGCCCAGCACCCATCTGTACTGCTTGAAAGGTGCCGGTGGGTTCTTTTTTCCTTAATGAGCTGCCTACTCACAGGAGTCTTGAATTTGTTTGATGTTCCAAAGCACTTGAGGCTCATGATCTAAAAGTGTAGATGTAATGAAGAAGTTTTAGCATTCTCTTAGCATGACTTTCATCCAGTGAAAGAGTCCCTTTATGTGCTCTAGGCACTGACACCCTAAAGTTCAGAAGCACACAACTAAACAGGGCCACTTGTATGAGGACAAAGCTATTTAGGAGTACAGGGTTTTCTTTTATTATTGACTGTGAACTTTTATGACATTTTCCCGCCTGTTTGTTCATTCACTTGCTCATGCAGAAACAGACGTTAATTAACCAACAATGGCATCCTGGACAGTTTTGGGGCATTGTGTGGGAATGTCTGAGGGAGCATAGCAGAGTGGCTGAGAGTGTGTATCAAAACATGCACATGCTTGGCCTTTTCTGGGCCTGAAGCAACTTAGCTTCCTTCTAACTCAGAGTCTATACCCAACTAGATACACTGGTATCTAGTTCAAGAGTAGATGCGAGCACTGACTGAGGCATGCTGGGACATACTGCCAGGGTATTGTGCTCACTAATCTGAATTCTATAGAAGACAAGAAAGCAACTCAAAGACTAGAGTTTAAAAAAGACTCTTCTCCAATCATTATGTATAGTAAAGAGCACCAAATGTTTTGGGAGGTAAAAAGAGGCTAGATTCTAGAGAGGAATCATGATCTGCTGCAACAAGCAAATCTGAATCTACAGGGAGTGGCTTCTAAGGTTTCAGGGCCAAACAACTGAGGGATATTAGGTCATCCCTTCAAGTTGTATCACTATCATTTCAAGGATTAAAAATAAGAAAAATGAATTGTATGAAATATTACATGTATTATTTTATATCTTAGCCTGTGTGCTAGTTATGTAAGAGTCTATAGATAATTTGATGATGTATTAAAACCAGTAAATATTAAAGTAATGTGAACTACTGTTTTTGTGAGTCAGGAACTAAGCAGGACAGCTAAGTGGGTCTGACTTTGGATTTCCCATGAGAATAAAATCAATGTTTGCCTGGCTATGGTCACTTTGAAGGACTGAATAAGGTGGCTGGGTTGGATCCCACACATGACTATGCTTTGTCAGTTCAGTTCCTTGCCACGTGGTCCTCTCCACAGTATTCTTACAACATGCTAGTTTGTCAGTTTGGGGTTAAGGAAAGTTGATTTTCTAGCCTTTATGACCCAGTCTCAGGAGGCATATGTGGCCACTCCTGCTGTATTTGATTATCAGAAGAAAATCTAGCTCTCACATAAGAGGAGGTCTTCTGTTCTTTTCAAGGCACAGTATCATAGAATGTGTGGGCATCTTTCAAACCACTCCAGCCAAGGAATGGAAAAAAATCACTTCTGTCTGTATTCTAACAGCATAAATTAGCACATGTTCTAATTAAATGAAGCCAGTTTCATGTGGTTTGTTTGTGGGCATAGGAAGGAGAAGAAAGTAAATTCTGCGCAGAAATTGTATGTTTATTAATGTGTATGGAGGTAGCTAGTTAGTAACAGGGCAAAAGAAGGGAAGGGAAGACATGTTGGAGGTGGTGAAATTTGAATCAGTATAGGTAAGGAAGCAGCATTTTAAGTGAGAAAACAGATAAACACGACAGGAAAGTGGAAAACACAAGATGCCTTACCATTAACTTAAACATTAAAGTTTCTTTTATTTTTGATATGCCAAAAATATTCTGACAAAAGCAACTTAAGGGTGAAAGGGCTTCTTTTGGCTCACAGTTCAAAGTATTACATCCACAGTCAAGAAGCAGAGAGTGATGAAGACATCCTCAGTTAACTAGGTTCTTTTATTTTTTTCCATTAATTTGTTTATTAATGGAAATTAATTGTTATTTATTCATTCACTTTACCTCCTGATTGCAGTCCTCCTCCTTCCTGGTCCCCACTCCCACAGCCTCCTTCCCCTTCTCCTCTGAGAAGGAGGACGTCCCCCTGGGTATCACCACACTGTGGCACATCAAGTCACCGCAGGGCAAGCTGCATCTTCTCCCACTGAGCCCAGACAAGGCAGCCCAGTTAGGGAATGGAATCTCAGACAGGCAACCGCTTTAGGATAAGCTCCAGTTGTTGGGGAACCTGCAAGAAGTCAAAGCCTACACATGTGTAGAGGCCTAGGTCCAGCCCATGAATGCTTTTTGGTTGGTGGTTCAGTCTCTGAGAGCCCACAAGGTTCCAGGCCAGTTGACTTTTGGTCTTCCTGTGGAGTTCCTTCCCCTCCTGATTCTTCAATTCTTCCACAAGACTCCTGGGGCTCTGTCCAATGTTCAGCTGAGTCTCTGCATCTGTTTTAGTCAGCTGCTAGGTGGAGCCTCTGATAATACAGTTAAAACAGTTATTGGAGGCAGAGGGAGGGAGGGAACTGGCTGGGAGAGGAGACAGGGAGGGTAAGGGAGATCAGGATTAGGTGTGGCAGAGAGGAAGAGAGAGGGCTGGAAGAATGAATGGAAATCAGTGGCTGGTAGGGGATAGACATTTCTAGGATGTGACAGAGACCTGGGGTGGGGGAAGCTCCCAGGAATCTATGTTGGTGACTCTGGCAGGAACTCCTGGCAGTGGGGGATATGGAACCTGAAGTGGCTACCTCCTGTATCCAGGCAAGACCCCAATGGAGAGATAAGGACACCACAAAACCCTTGGCCCAAAATTTGTCCTGCCTACAAGAAGTACAGGGATAAAGATGGAGCAGATACTGAGGGAATGGCCAACCAATGGCCTTGTCTCATCCCATGGACAAGAACCCCGACACTATTAATGATACTCTGTTATGCTTGCAGACAGGAACCCAGCATAACTCTCCTCTGAGAGGCTTCACTAGGTTCTTAATCCAGGGAATGGTGCCTCCTACAGTGAATCCTCCATACAGGCCTCTTTCTGAGGCAATTCTAGATGTGATCAAGTTGACAATTGAGATTAATAACCACAGTGCTGAAATACAGTGTTTAAAGGCATCCTGACCCTACCAGAAATTATATATATAAAATAGTTGTTTGGTCAGTTGTTTTGTAATTATTAAGATTGTTCTGTAAGGTATACTTTACAATGATGATATTATCAACAATTTTAATTAGTAAACATCGTACTATACTGGCTCAGTTTGTCTGTTCTCAATATCTAGTGAAATTGAACACTGATGACAACATGATGATCTAGAATATAGTGTTGAACTGAATATACAAATGGTACTGATATTTAAAGGAATGGTTAAAAGAAAAAGGAAATTACATTGTTTTTCTTTCATTTGTGCTTTGAAATAAAATTAAGTTTATTAAGTTCTATTTAATTACTTGATATGGAGGAACTAAATCATTTACCCTCTCTGTGCATCAGCCTCTTATTAATAAAAACAGCAACCAATATTTACTGTGAATTAGCTCTAAGTAAGATGGCATGAAACCACCTAGGTGGAGTAAACAGCAAGTGCCAAATAAGTGACAGCTGCTTCTCTACTCAGAATGAGGCAGGAAATAGTCACCTTGGCTTCTTTCCTCAAGGTGTTAGCTAGAAAACAGCAATATTCACTGAGGAATCATGGGTATATAGCCAATCGTTAAATCAGGCAGAGCTCTGTAAGATGAGAAAGCAGGAGGACATCAGGTCAGGGTTGGCAATAACTCTGAAGCACCACCCTCACAGCTGGTAGTTGGCAGTACGGGGTTTAACCCTGTGCCTCACTGGTTATGTACACAGCTTTTGGCAGCTTATTTAGTATTTCTCAGTCTCCATTTTCTCATCAGAATTATTTCCTTTTTCTAAGGTTTTAGGTAGCTTTGAGAAAACAGGTAAAATATTTGGGGCAGTTTGTCGACTTAAATCTCAGCAAATGACAGTGTCAGTGTTAAGAAAAGAGCTTCTGCACGGTAAGTGGCAAAGTCATTTTGAGAGCTAATAAAGAATTAGAACCTCACTGGAAGCAGCATAAACAGAAGTGTAGAGGTTGGAGATCTCACAGACCTGAGCAGAGGTTACTGAGGGAGGGTCCAAGCAGAGAGGGTTGGGAAACCGTGCTTGAAAGCAGGAGCTGGGGTCATTTAGTAAACATGGTCAAGAGGCTCAACTCTTGGGTCAGGTGGTGGTTTATGCAAACATATTCTGAAGTTCTAATGCAAAAGGTGAATGAGAGAATAAATACCATGGACTGACTCAGTGATAAAAATATAGTCATTCAGCCACCAAACCCAGTGAGACAGATCTACTCAACAGCTCCCAGGGACTTCTCATCATTCTCAATCTGTAGTCAAGGAAACAGGAGGCTAAAAACAACGTTGTGAAGAAGCACAGATTTGAAAATATCTACCAAGAAAAGATAAGAGTCATTTATATATTCTGTGTGCAGGTTTCCATGGAAGCACATGTCTGAACAGAGTGCCAGGTAAGGCACAGGTGTAACAATCTCTCTCTCTCTCTCTCTCTGTCTCTCTCTCTGTGTGTGTGTATGTGTGTGTGTAATAAATAGTTCTAACTCATGCCCTGGAAGAGAGGGTATAAGCACTATTCTGGGCTATAAGAACACAATTCCCAGGAGCTTTCTGAGCTCTTACTCTTGTGACAAATGATTTGAGGTATAATATCTTAGAGGTCACTTGGGTAGTCAAAAGGAGAAAATATCAGTTGAAATGTGGAATCTTGGATGCATCCAATAGACAGACACTGGGTAGGAGTGAGATGCAGGGGAAAAAACTGAGCCCAGGATCAGATGCTGTAAAATTCAGGCTCAATTGTAATTCACTGTGGGGATTTTGGCAACTTGTCTCACTGTCATATTAGTGTCTGAGGCTTATCACTGAAAACCCTTAGTGGAAGACTAGAGGACCAGTGTTTACTGGCTCACTCCCAGGTTCATGCTCAGCTTACTTTTCTCATGCATCCTGTCGCCGGCCCACAGAAGTCATTGACTCCCGATGGCTGAGCCCTTCTAATCTGCTAGCAATAAAAACAAAACAACAACAACAACAACAACAACAACAAACTCCAAAAAACAAAACAACGCTTCACAGACATGCCCATAGGCCAAATTCCATCCAGGCAATTCATCGACTGAGGGGCCTTTCCAGATGTGCCAAGATGACAACAAAACCAAAGAGGACACTTGGAAAAAAATGCATGCATAGCATCTTGCAATGCAGTAATCTCAGGAGTATTCTGGAGTCAGGCTGTACGGTTTGCAAAAACCAATTGTTAAAAATTTTAATTTTTTCCTGAATCTGTCATAAATCTGGCAGCTATTAGTAGAAATTAAATTATATAAATTTATAATTAAATTATGCTAAAAGCAAATGCATACATATTAGAAATCCATTACTGCTTTACAATATACTTTATTATTTCTGCTCTTGAAGTGGAGATTGTTAGCATTCCTTTTAGGCTCCACCTCACAGTTAACTGGCAACAGCCAGGTATGCCTGACTCACTGTAAAAGGGGCTGCTTGCCCTTCCTCACTCTCTTACCCTCTTACACTCTCTGTCCCTTCTCTCTCCCATTCCTCCCCCCCCATATGTTCCTAGCCAGTCTCTCTCTCTTTCTCTTTGCCTCCCTCCCTCCCTCCCTCTCTCCCTCCCTCCCTCTCTCCCTCCCCCCCTCTCCCCCCCCCCCTTCTTTATCTCTACTTCCTCCTCAGCTCCGCTCCACCTGCCCTAAACAAACTCTATTCTACACTATATTCTTTGTATGGCTGGTGCCTCAGGGGAACGGGATGCCTCAGCATGGCCCACGAGTGCATTCAGTATGCTTACCATATCGAGTCTCTACTAAACATATCCTGGCTCTTCCTTTCTTTTTTATAAAACACAACATTGGTGCCACGACTCAGGTTTAGAAACTCGCAGGTTCACAACTGCTACTACCACATGAACTTTGCAGCCATCAGATGACTTGCTAGACCTGTCTACCCAAACACTGGTGAATTGGTAAGCTCTCTGCCACCACTGGCCAGCATAAATGTCTCCTGGCTCCAAGGGAGGGCTGTTGAGCTCCCAGCCACCTTGTGGTGCCTTTGAGGATGGAGGCATTCACGGTTATTGACTGGCTTTCTCAATGAACCTTCCTTCTAGAACCTCTACCCCTGGATGACCCCCTCCCTCTCTTTTTCCAGGAAGCGGTTCTCTTTCCCTGGTGGAAAACAAACAAACAAACAAAAAACAAGAAACAAAAAAACAAAAAACAAAAACAAACAAAAAAACCCTAAGCTTAGGCAAACTGTTCTCACTCGGGCCCTGAGTCCCACAGCTGGCCCAGAGCTCAGCTCCCAGTAATCCTAGACCTAGTAAGCTGGTCTAGCTGCCACTTTTGCTACTGCATTTGTCCTTCGGACTCAGGAAGGGACAAATCTCTAGCTCCTCTCTTACCCTTACCCAAAGGGAAGGTCTTCACCTGCCACGTCTAATTCACAGGCTAAATTTGGCCCTATTATCCACAAACCAATAACTCTGCATGGCCACTTAAAGTCACTTTTACAACTCATCAGCGAGCCAGTGATCTGAGCACTGCTTGCTCCACCACACACTCTTGTCTTGCCTCTCACTCTCTTGCTCCGAGCTGCCTGACTATCCTCAGCTCTTCACATTTCCCCTGCTCTCTAGCTCCCTGCCAGGTACTCTGCTCTGCCGAGTTGCCACCAGTGCTTCCGAGTTCCTGCAGCTTCCACGGCCCTGACGCTACCCCTGCTGAGCCGAAGGCACACTCCCTCATTCACCACCTGCCTCCAAGCCACTCCACACGCCCTTCACACTGCACTGCTTAGATTCCTCTGAATGTCTTTGTCTTTGCCATGTTTATGTTGTCCTATTCTACAGCTCCATTCTCAGGGATGACACGTGACTCTTAGGACCATCTTAACTAGGGGCAGTCTTATGACTGTTTACCATCTTCGTTGTGGGCAGATAAGGTTTTGCTATGCTATTGCTTCAGCAGTCACATAGCTAGCTGTAGCTTCAGTGCCATCTTTGTTATGGGCAGTCCCCAGTTTGCTGCCTTTAAGAATACAGCCCGTCAAAGTCATTTAGCAATTGAGGCTTTCATTTTACCTTGCCTTGGTAAATAATAATTTCTAAATAGTAAAATGTTAAAGATCACTGCCTTAAATATATGTTTAGCCTTGTTTTTGCTATTGCCATTAAGCTACAATGAGCTTTATTTGCTAGATAAATCTAGAACAAATAATTAAACAAACATAGGTTGTCTAACTCAGATATGCTTAATAGACTGGCTCTCGATCTTGTCAGAAATCTGCTAAAGGTAATGTTTGGGCTTGTGACAGACAGAGACTCCCAAATCCTGACCGTTTTTCCCGACTCCCTAAGGTCTCTGAAAAAGATATGGGCACAGCGACAAGATTCTACCTGTATTGTGGTATGATAGCCACTGAGAAACACTGCTCTATTGCCTTACCTACTGCCAGGGCGTGGCCTACACTGTGGACAAACAGAGGCTACCCAGAGAATGTCTCATATTGCCTAAGACAAGGTGAGTCATTTCTTTTGGCACGTACCTACTTCACAGGAAAAAGCTTCTCATCTTCTGGGCCTGATGGCCAGAGTGTCTCTGCCTAAGTTGCCATGGAGACCATAGGGACCTGGGAACTGTTTAGGAACTATACAGTTGGGAACTATAGACCAACCTCTGTCATTTTAATTAATACATGACTCCTAGATTATAATTTATTCTTCCCAGATTTCCGACTACATTGACTGCTAAAGTAACTGTAGCTTGACAGCTAGAAAACAAACCTTTAGCTCCTTACCCCAAGGTAATCCACCACCTAATTAGCTCATTATTCAATTTGTTAACTAGATTAGACTACCAGGTCACTTATCAAGATAGATAGGCTTGCCTTGCCTCATAGACTTCATGATAAAGGATACACAAGTTCAGATAGAAGCTTTCACAGATGTAACCTTCTGTTACTTCTTTATCTAAACTCAGTTTCCAGCGACCAATTGCTTCATGTTTCCTCTCCTTGCCATTCCATTGCCCTAACGTTAACCAAAAGAGTTCTTATAAATTAGCCTAATAAAACATTCCACTATACCATCCACTTTAATAATCATAAGTTCAGTGTCCTTTGTCTTCTAACTTTAAACTTAAAGTGTTTCTTATGCTAAATACTATGGCTATCACAGTTACAGTTTGCTTTGGTTAACTATGGACTTAAGGTGTTTCTCATGCTAAATCTATGATCAACTATCATATTCACAAGCTCATCAAATTTTCGAGTTTCCATTAATTATCTTTTAAACTGTAATAAATTCAGTCTCCTAGATAGAAGGAAAAAGCCCTTCTTACTCCTTCTGCTCCACAAAAGTTTTTTTTTTGTCTTCCTTAGCTCATCTTAAAAAATTATCATGTTGTTAACAAGTTTATCTCTTTTGTAAACTTATAAACGACAGGAAACCCACTCAGATCTACCTCTCATGGACCAAATAAACTCCACCCAGGTAAGTACACCTGCCAATCAATAGCCTAAGTTCCCACTTGCTACCCATCCTAGAAGGTGGGATTCCTCTCCTGTTCCCTGGGATTGGGACTCCCCTCAACCCCAACCACCAAAAACTAAGAGCTTCAAATGTACACCTAAGAAAAAAATTTTTTCCCAAATGTACTTAACTTTATTCTCTACCTCAAATGTATATATGTGTGTTTCAGCATTTTGCCAAGTCTAGGCATTTACTCAAAATCTACATCCAGGACAGCTCCAGAGAAGCAATCCACAGATGCTCCAATCTAGTCTCACAAAAACCTTTATCGACGTACCACTGACAGTCTGAGGGTGGGTGTTGTTATAAATCTCATTTATAAGGAAATAAACATACCGAAGGGTCTAATGAATTATTTTCTATAAGCCCAAGAGTCTATCCTCTCTCTGGAGGCTTGGCTAGGAGAGCAGATGTTGGAAAACTGGAACATGTTGAATGGAGGTTGAGTAGTAAAACCACTCACCAAATCTCTATGTGGAGGCCCTCATGTGTTCTTTGAAGAGGCCCTGAAATCAGTGTACTTGCCCTCAAAGAAAACCAATCTGATACAGGCCCTCGTATATGAGTAATGCTTTTTCTAGAATATTCCAGCTTCCTAAGCCTCACTGTAAATGGCCAAGCAGCAACAGACCTGGCTGAGAGATACTCAAACACACAGTTACTGTAAAGTGGCAGAGAGCAAGTCACCTGACTTTCTTTTACTGTGTTATTCTGGGCACTGCTAACCTCCCTGGTGAGCATAGACTGCTATATTTTGGACAATCACCAGCACAGGTCAAATTTGCCCATAAGAACAGTTATCTGGAAATGAGAAATGAGAAGAGTCAGAAATGAAAGCTCTGGCAAGAGAAGAGATCATAAGGTAAACTTGTGATTTTAAGATAAATATGAAATTCAATTTTTTTCTCCTTTGAAGCAGTGTCTCACTGCGTTGCTAGATTAGCCTCAAACCTATGAGTGGCCTGAGTCTGCCTCCCCAGTGATTGGGATTACAGACAAGCCACACTGTAACAGGCCTGCTAAGTATAAAACTGTAGGTTGATGTTGGGAACATAGCTGGAATTTCTTTGATTATCATTTTTTAGTCAATTGTTATTTATATTCATCATGTCCTCCTTCTTTCTTTCCTCCAGCTCCTTCCTCTCATGCACTTCCACTGTCAAATTGGTAGCCTCTTTTGCCTTTATTATTGTTACACACATACACACACAAACACACGCACTCATGCATGACTGCACACATATGCACACACACATGCATGCATACACTCAGGAGCGCATTCATATTCTCATGCACATATGCATGCAGACACACACAAACACACACATGCATTTACACACAGTTAATATATGTAATGTAAGCTGCTAAGTCCATCTTTGTATATGATTTTGGGGCTAATTGCTTTGTAGTGGATAACCAATCATGGAGCTCATCCCTGGGAGAATTTAATTTGCTCTCTCTTACCAGTCATTAGTTGCCTGTAGCTTTCCTTCTTCCATGTTATCAAGTCTCTTGATATTATCATTGTTCAGGTCTTGTTTATGAAGTCAATTCTTAAACAAGAAAGGCAGTCAAACAGCAGACTTCCTGGTATTCTTAAATTTTAAAGGTATTAAATCAATCCATGTCACTGTAAAAAAAAACTTGAAGCAAAGATCTAGCCCTGTTTGAATACAGTATTCAGATTGTACCATAAAGTAGTTCAAATTTCCTGCTACAGAACATTAAAATTTTCTTCAACTATTTGCAATTAATGTGACATAGCAAGTGGATGACCTTGATTACTTGTAGATCTCATTGATTATTTCTAATAAATATTATTTTATTTATTAAATAGTTATTATTTATTTATTTTATAATTTATTTATTAAGTAGTTATTTCTAATAAATAGCATATAATACAGTGAATTTACAGATCT
>JADRCH010000073.1:125190-219098 GCA_019843965.1 Rhynchomys soricoides | reverse complement strand
AGTGAATTTACAGATCTGGCAATTTTTATAAAATTGCTCTTCTGAAAATTTGCTCCTAGATTATAATAAATTACCCCCCCATCCTTACCAATACATTCATCCTTACCAATGTGTATGAACAATGTTATTTTAAAAATTGAGATGAGTTTGCCATGTAGAATTGACTGGGCTGGAACTCACTGTGTAACCCAGGCTGGCCCTAATATGTGATCTTTCTGTTTTAGATGTCTGAGAGTTGGGATTGAAGATCTGTGCCACTACACCTGACAAAAATGACAGAAACATAAATTGTCATTCGGAAACTTGTTTGCTTACTATAATTATCTCCATATATTCTTGAGATCTTAATCAAAAATCAAGTGACTATAGCTGCACGGGTTTTTATTTGGGGCCTCTGTCTTGCCCCATTGATCTACATGCCTGTTTTTGTATCAACACTAGCTTTTTACTACTGTGGCTCTGTAGATAAATTGAAATCAGGTGTGGTGATACTGCCAATATTATTCCTTTTTCTCGGATTGCTTTGGCTACTTGTGATCTTTTGGGCTTCCATATGAATTTAAAGACTGGTTCTTTGTTGTTGTTTTTGGTTTTTACTATTTCTTTTCTTTTTATTTTGTTTTTGAAGTAGGTTCTGATGAACAAATTTCTTTTCTTTTTTTTTTGTTAATAATAAAATTTAATTGTTAGAGAAATGTTCCATATAATAGTACAAAACAATACAGTACTTCTAATGAACAGTTTACCAACAAGTACCAAAGTACAAATTGTGCATAAAATTTTATCTAGTACACTTGTTTCTAGGAATTGACAAAAATATGAATGTACTATGGGATATCTATCACAGTATTATATACAATGGTGAATTATGAGAAACATGCCAAAATTAAATACAGAATTAATTAATAAATTATGAAATTACTTGTAGACATTTCTATAATAATTAAAATGCTATTTCTTTGGCTAAAACTTTAGAAGCCAATATTATCATCTTATACTTTCACATTATAAATATAATTAAAATAAATCACTTTGTAAAAACATTATGCAATTAGAAATTATTTCTGACAGATCAACTCTTACAGTTCTATAGGCCATTCATTTTTTCTCCTTTGAAATGACAAAGGAAAGTTGACTTCAGTCAAAATAGCACACAACCTAATCTCATAAATCACACGTTTAATGTTACTTGGTTTTAGTAGACTTTGAAAACCTTACTACTGTCATACTCAACTAGAAATACATTGACAACTCCTGACTAAATTTAAAGAAAATAAATACTAGTCTTCTAAAACATACTGGACTCACCTCCCTAATGTGAACATACCAATGTTCTTCCTTGAAGATATGTTAACTTCACTCTGAGCAAAGGGCACCATTCCTTTGCGTTTCCCAAGGTCATTACGCTGAGATTCATCAGATACCTACAACACTTGATGAAGTTACCCCTTAAATATTTCTATTTGACAAATGCGAAGTGTCCTGATTCCTAAAACAAAGATATAAGCAATGAGCTAAGCTCTGATATAGAAGTTCCATTGCAGACACATGGAAAAATCAAAGTACTGTCACTCCTCCCCAAGTTACTAATCTACACTAGTGACCCTTTTATTAGGGTTTTTATTGCTGAAATGAAACACCATGACCAAAATCAACATGGTAAGGAAAGGATTTGTTTAGCTTACACTTCCACCTACTGTTCATGATCAAAGGAAGTTAGGTCAGGAACCTGATACAGAGGCAATGGTGGAGTACTGCTCACTGGTTTTCCCCTCATTGCTTGATCAGCTCAGAGGAGGCACCACCACAGGGCTGGCCCCCTCCACATTCCTAATTAAGAAAATGCCCTACAGTCTTATGGAGACAGTTTCTCAATTGAGGTCCCCTTCCTCAGATGACCATAGCTTGCATCAAGTTAACATAATTAGCCAGCACAACCTCCAAGGAGAGTAAACTGGATGAAATACCAGGCAAAGAATTCGAAAGAAAAAAAAAAGTTCAAATAAATGAGGGCTTAAATACACTCCCCAGTAAATCCCAGGAGAAGATAAAAAGCTGAATGAAATAAGGAACTCAGAACAGAATGTGAAAGTAGGGCTCACTAAAGAGAGCTACTAAAAATGAACCTTGAAATACTGGAATTTAATATTCAATAAATCAAATAAAAGCTCAGTAGAAAGCCTCACCAATAGAGCAGATCAAAGGGAGGATAGAATTTTAGAGCCTAAAGGCAAGGTAGAGAAATTGGACAACAACAAAGACAAACAGAACATTCAAGAGCTATGTGACACTGAGGAATAAAAAAACAAATGTACAAATCATGAGTATAGAAGAATAATGTCATGCTAAAGGCATAGAAAACATTTTCAGTTATATTGCAGTAGAGGGAGAAATGACTCAGCAGTTAGGAGCAGTTGCTGCCCTTACAGAAGACCAAAGCTCATTTCTAAGTCCCCACATGGTGGCTCCAATCATGTGTGACTCCTGTTTGGGGGGAAGGTGATCCAGTGTCTTATTCTGGCCTCCATGTGTACTAGGCACACATGTGACACACAAACATACATGCAGGCAAAACATCCATACACATAAAATAAATTTTAGAAAATTCATAGTGAAAATAAATGTAGGGAAGGATGGTAAAGAGAAAGGGGAAACTGAGGCAATTTTGAGCAAGAGAGAATGCAACTGTACAGGAAAAGAAATGCAGCAGGGCCATAGCCACAGCTCCGATAAGGTTGGGACCAAGCAGACCAATTAAGTAAAAAACAAAGAAATTCGAAGGACTGAGAGCTGGCTGGGGTCTAGGGTCCAAATGCACTGCCACTGGCTGGCTTCAGTCTTGGCTCCCAGCCACTTGACAGCCCCATAAGTGCTTTGTGAGGGTAAGTCACAGAGGCTTTCCCCATTTCTGAGTAGTCCTTTGTGAGTTAGGTCTCAGGTGCTCATAATCATGTGCGTGGTCCTTCAGGTGTGTGGGTTTGAACGCAGGCCTCAATACTAGTTGGCCATTCCCAGTGCTGGGCATGGAACCTATATCGATGTTCCCTTGAAGACTCTGGCTCTAACGAGGTTTCCAACTCATTGGATACTGTGTAGTTGTAATTTAAACTTCGTGCCTATAATCCCAGCTTGGGCTACAATGAGATCTTACCAGAGATAGATGATAGATAGATAGATAGATAGATAGATAGATAGATAGATAGATGGATGGATGGATGGATAGATACATGGGACATAACATCTATATTTTATTAATTTTTCTAGTTAGCAAAAGCTAGAATGGTTTTTGCTGACAAGGGAGAAAGCAGTGCAGCAGCTGCACTGAACTTCTGTGAACACTGCAACATGAAAGGTAGAGAGTGAGGAGGATAGCAAGACACAGGAAGAGTGACGAGTATGTTTTATCATGGAACCTATGTGCAAAATTCAGTACTCTTATCTTGCCTTTATTTACCACATCAAAAAGAAAAAAGGATAATTACAAGACTTCTGAGTGCTTTATGTTGGAAAGGTGATTGACTACAATCAAGATCAGGCTAATGCCACATTTTTCTGATACACATATAAAGTGAATATATATATATATATTTATATATTCATTTTATTCAATATATATTCAATATTGTGTGTATGTGCATATGTAAGTGTATATGTATATATTGAACACAGCATGTGCATGTGGTAGGAAAGTACACTGCAACTGAGCTACATACTCAGCTGATTAATTTATTTTAATGGGGACAAACTATCGTGTTATTGTGAAAGAACTTTACCACTCCTTAACAAACAGTGCACACTTAATTTTCCTCTAAGCAATATTGTATTGTGGCTTAAAATAGTGAAATCTTTATGCTTTTATTTCCTCCTGATTTTTTTCATATTATTTCAAAGAAATGTGGCAGAGAATGTGAGGACACCCAGTGCTCTATGGCCTCTCCATCCCTGCATAGTTTGCCCAATTTTTAGGCACATGCATATATCATACATGCATACACATGACACACACAGACACACACACAACATAGACTATTGCTGTTGCTCTTAGATGCCCATCAGAACTAGGATGGTGAGATTGGTCTCAGCAATACTCTTTGGTTGCAGGACATAAAGAAATCAAGCCAAAATCGAACTAGATGTTTCCTCCCTTTGGAGTAGCTTTTGTAGTACTTCATGGTGCTCTGAAAGAAAAGTCATCATCAGTGTACCCAGCAGGAGCCCTCTTTTGCTTTGATACTGACAAGATGTGCCCACTACTGTAGTGGAGGCATGACAATTATGGAGAAAGCCAACTGCCCTCTGATTGGATTTGAGGCCCACTCCAAAGGAGGTAATCTATGCCTGATACTGTAAACACAGTCAAAAGTTCACAGCTACCCCTGCCTCCCTAGCTGTCAGTGTTCAGGCATTGACAGAGTAGAGGCACACACCCTCCTTAAGGAGCTTTATTGTTGGCTGCTATTGATGGCTTCTATGAGAGGATCATTGTCTTCAGTGGTGCAGTCCTGGTTGTCTGTCTGTGCTCCAGTAGACAGCTACATGTCCATGCTCACATGGACTGCTTTGGCTGTACTCAGTGGACAGCATAATAAATCAAAGCAAAGAGATGTGAAAGTGAGAAGAGAACTGTAAAGAGGACTGGTTAGTGAAGGCAGGAGGGGGACAAAGGGGTGAGTGTGATTAGAACACATTATATACTGTGTAAAATTGTCAAAGAATAAATTTAATTTTACAAAGTTAATTGGAAATGTAACAGACACACAGACTCCAAGCCAAAACACCAATCCAATGGTGGCACCTGAGCTATGGTCTACACAATGGCAAATAAATTGAACTCACTATTTTAATATGCACAGAAATATGACCACATGGACATTCCTGAGACTTGATGGCAGCTACTTGGTGTCAGAATAGAGGAATAGGAAAATGGACTTTCTATAAGAGAAACAGACAATTAGAAAGATGGGTATGTGAGTGTATTTCACATACTGAGGATGGTACCCCAGAGGGCAGAAACAGAGGCAGACAGGAGGTGGATAAGGGGCAAATTCACCTGATTTACTGGGAAACATCTTACTCAGCCTTCTCTAAGTCCAAAGATATGTCTGTAGGCTACTGACTCTATGCCCAGGAGTTTTAGTTTCACTGAGGGTGAATGAGGTAAAATTTCTGGGAAATGCTATCTTTTAGCTCAGCAGTTCTCATCCTGTAGGTTTGACAAGACCTCTATATCCAAAATATTTCCATTATAGCATAGCAAAATTTCACTTATAGTAGCAATGAAAATAACTTTATGGTTGGGGGTCACCACAACACAAGGAACTGTATTAACGTTTGCAGGTTAGGAAGTCATCACTGTTTTGATGACTGTATTTTGAGAAGAGTCATTTTGTTAGTGTAGGGATCACTGGATTAGTGTGGCAGCAGTAGGAATTCTAGCAGAACTTATAGGCTGCCTGGCAAGCCCTGAACACAAGACAGAGAGAAACATGCTACAGGAAGGACACAGACAAGCAGACAGAGCAGGTAGAGAAGATTCTGGTTTTGGATAGTATAAGTATATCTGGTATCTATCACAGGAAAATAAATGATTCTAAATACAAGGACAAACAACTCCAAGCTTATTACCTAGTGAGTATGGTGTGTCTCATCCTATTGAGGCCTTCAGTGTAAAAATGAGGGACGACCAGGTAGTCAGAACTGGACAGTGGGCTACAAGAGCCACTGTGTGCTTAGCACCTGCATGGGGCAAGATGAGAAGGTGAACTGGACCAGCACTGCCTGGTGAGATACCCACATGCGGCCTTTCCACTTCAGCAGCCTCAGGGGAGTAAACTTTCCACAGAGTCTGTAAGAACATAACATGTCCTGAAAGAGTGTAAAGTGACCAGGCCTTTGAAGTCTCAAACGATTGTTTCTGACTGACTCTGTTTTTCTAAGCAGTTACAAAGCCTGCATGATTATAAAAGAGGCCCAAAGCCTCCATTATTCAGAAGTGTCAGAAGGCTCAGTGTTTTCAAACTGCTACAGTATGTGGGAATAAGGAAGAAGGACAGCTAAGAGATCCAAACAAACGCCACAGGTCTCAGAAGCCAGCCTTGAGCTAAGGAGGAGGGAACCTGAGGTGAATTAGGACACATTACATTGCTGGTGTGACAGAGTTATGGGTAGCTGACTTTTCTGTGCCTTTTACCCACTGCCACACCTTTATGAGTACAACAGTAAGCTACTTCCTAGGTCAATGAGGATTTTTGTTAAGATGTAAGTAAGGCTTCTACGACTGCACCAGACACTGCCCCATTGAATACACTTATGCAATGTTTGTTTACAATGCACTTCCACACACGTTAGCTCATTTATTTCTCACCGGACACATCTGTTGCAGCTTCTCACATTACCATTGTGTAACAGATGAAGATTGTGATCCTGAGAGGTCAGGTAATATTTTGAATGTCACACAGCTGGGGACTGTGGATAGTGACAGTGACAGTGGAGGCTTGGAAACTTGTTTTCCTACTCTCACAGAGTCAACTCTTCCCACGGCTGTGCAGCTGCTTCCCAAATAGGAGCAGGCTTTGAGACCACTCCTGTGCCCACCCACACTGTGGGACCAGGTTCCTGGCAAAGCCACTGTATTGTTGGCATTTCTGCTGTTGTCCCAGGAGATGCCACTGAAGCTGCCTCCACCCTCGCCTACCATGGGCATGTCTGAAATGTATTAGCTGACATGAACAACTGTGACAGCAGGTGTGTGCCTGCAGGCACCCAGCCGCCATGCTGGAGATAGAGACTGCTGCTTTTGTTCTGGAACAGAGGAGTGGGTATGACCTTTTCTCCATGGCTAAGAACAACACACAAGACAGACACATCAGAGTACAACTATTCTCTAGAAACTGTGCAAGAGAATGTACCAGGCCCAGCTGTGCCTGCGCAGGACAGCTGTTAGGAATCCTGAAGAACAAGTCTGACTTTCCTTTGACCAATGAAGCTTTTCTCACTTCCTGGGAGTTCCATCTCAGCCTGTTTCAATTTTCTGTTCTGGGTAGAGGGGTTCAAAATTGACAAGGAAATATTCAAATAGTGACATTTTTGCTTCCTGAACAGCCCACAACACTGACCAATCTGAGACTAATTATCTACTGACCCATCAGACACTGCAAATGCCCAGAAAGGACTATAATGTTTGCTGCTCCCCATTAAAGGTCACCCCCCCAGGCTCTGAGGAATTTTTTCCTGAATCCTGAAGAAGGAAGAGATCAAATTCCTGTCATAACACACTTCAGAAAGCAAGGGACAGCCAGAAATTCCCATTCATCTGAGGGATCTTTGAAAATCCTGCCTTGGGTGGAGTGACATTTGGTAACAATGACAACAGTGAGGTTGGCAGGCAGCCGTGGGTGCAGCCACAGAAATCCAAGCACACTGTTCCTTTGGGGTCTGTGTCTCAAGACTTCCAGGAAGTTCCTAAGATCAGCAGGAACTCTGTCCTGGCTTGGGGGATCAGCCCACCCCAGGCTTCCTTTGCAGCTGCACCACAGCAGAACTTTGTTCTAAACAGAGCCCAGTGGGGGACTCTTCACCTTACCACAGCTAATGTGGAATCTGTGGGCAGAACCACTAACAGACTGGAGTTCTCAACAAGTTTACTTCACTCCTGCCCAGTGTAGAAGGGGAGGACTAGGAGCCTTGGACAGTAAAAACAGATTCATCCTGTTAACTGTGCTATGTAGGTCTGCATTTGCAACTTACTAGGTTTTATACATTTTAATCACCAAAAATGAGTAATATCCACAATAAAACTTAAAAGGAATTTTCAAAGCATTTTTGCAATTAACAATGCATAATTTCTACAACACTCCTTCCTCCTATGAAAATGTAATTTCAACTTTAATGAAACTGTAGCTGACAATATGGATACACACTGTAGGCTAGAGAAGCATGGAGCTACTGCTCTGTGCTGTGGTGAAGTTACCAAGCAAGGGAAAAGAACAGGCCACTCATCACTCTGCATGTGAATCACCCTCCATGGCTCTCAAGAACTCCAGCATCATTTTCTGATTGGAGCCATGAGAAACATCAGCATGACACTGATGCACAAACTACCCAGGGGCCTGGGAAGGCAAACACCACGAATTAGAAAAACAGAAAACAAAGGCACTGCAGGGCTATGCCTTTCCTTTCCTTCAAAACAGTGTTTCTCCAGAACCAGAAAGTCATCACTGTAATAGCCATTTTAATTTGCCTATTAAATTTACACAAAGGAGCTGTCCATGCATCTTTGTAGAGAAAGTGCTTACTCCGTGGCTGACACTGAATCAGTCTCTGGAATCACAGATCCCACTTTACAAACTGTCCTCTGACATCCACACCTGTGCTGTGGATAGCCCACCGATACAAACACTAATGATAACTTAAAGTTTCTCCCTAGAACCCTGACTGCAAAGATGGATTAAATTCCATGTCTTTGGCTGTGCCAGTCTTCTAACATTCCAAATCTACTGTCTTTTATTTTCTTAGAACATATCAGTCATAATTCCTATTAGCACAGCTACTACATTGCCCTTGCTTAGAGAATTAGAAACCAGTGTTTAAGTAGGCAGGATCTGCTCTGTGCTGCTTTACTGTCTAAACTGTACCTTTTAGCATTTGGTTGTACTAGGTTTGAGATGCCTTCCCAATGATTCTCAGGAAGTTTTTCAGTTTCCTTTTGAAAAAAAAAAATTGGACATTTTCTTTATTTACATTTCAAATGTTGTCCCCTTTCCTGGTTCCTCCCCCCAGAAACCCCTCCCTCCGATTTTATGAGGGTGTTCCCCCACCCACCCACCCACTCCCGCCTCTCTGCCCTCAAATTCTCCTACACTGGGGACATTGAGACGTCACAGGACCAAGGGCCTCTCTTCCTATTGATGCCTGACAAGGCCATCCTCTGCTACATGTGCAGCTGGAGCCATGAGTTGCTCCATGTGTACTCCTTGGTTTGTGGCTTAGTCCCTGGGAGCTCGGGGAGGGGGGGAGTTCTAGTCGGTTGATATTGTTGTTCTTTCTATGGGGTTGCAAATCCCTTCAGCTCCTTCAGTCCTTTCTCTAACTCCTACATTGAGGAACCCATGATCCGTCCAATGGTTGGCTATGAGCATCTGCCTCTGTATTTGTCAGGCTCTGGAAGAGCCTCTCAGAAGACAGCTGTATCAGGCTCCTGTCAGTAAGTACTTCTTGGCATCTACAATAGTGTCTGGGTTTGGTGTCCGTATATAGGGTGGATCCCTGGGTGGGGCAGTCTCTAGATGGCCTTTCCTTCAGCCTCTTCTCCACACTTTGTCTCCATATTTGTTCTTGTGAGTATTTTGTTCCTCATTCTAAGAAGAACTGACACATCCACACTTTGGACTTCCTTCTTGAGTTTCATGTGGTCTGTGAATTGTGTCTTGGGTATTTCAAGCTTTTGGACTAATATCCACTTATTAGTGAGCACATACCTTGTGTGTTCTTTTGTGACTGGGTTACCTTACTCAGGATGATATTTTCAAGTTCCATTCATTTGCCTAAGAATTTTATGAAGCCATTGTTTTTAGTATTCCATTGTGTAAATGTACCACATTTTCTGTATCCATTCCTCTGTTGAGGGATATCTGGGTTGTTTCCAGCTTCTGGCTATTATAAATAAGGCTGCTATGAACATAGTGGAGCATGTGTCCTTTTTTAAAATATATACTTTATTTACATTTCAAATGTTTCCCCCTTTCCAGATCTCCCCTTTGGAAGTCCCCTCCCTTCACCCTTCCCCCTTCCTCTTTGAGGGTATTCCCCCACCCACCCACTCTCGACTTCCCTCCTGGCATTCTCCTATACTGGGGCATCTAACACCCTCAGGCCCAAGGGCCTCCCCTCCCCCTGATGGGTAACAAGACCCTCCTCTGCCACATATATGGCCAGCACCATGGGTCTCTCCATGTATATTCTTTGGTTGGTGATCCAGTCTCCAGGAGCATTTGGAGGTCAGGCCAGTGGACACTGTTGCTCCCTCCTTGGGGCTGCAAACTCCCTCAGCTCCTTCTGTCCTTTCTCCAACTCCTCCATCTCGGACCTCACACTCAGCCCAATGGTTGCTGTGAAGTGACTCTTGGGTATTCCGAACTTTTGGGCTAATAACCACTTATCAGTGAGTGCATACCATGTTCATTCTTTTGTGACTGAGTTACCTCGATCAGGATTATATTTTCAAGTTCCATCCATTTGCCAAAGAATTTCATGAAGTCATTGTTTTTAATAGCTGAGTAGTATTCCATCCTGTAAATGTACCACATTTTCTGTATCCATTCCTCTGTTGAGGGGCATCTTGGTGGTTTCCAGTTTCTGGCTATTATAAATATGACTGCTATGAACATAGTAGAGCATGTGTCCTTGTTATATGTTGGAGAATCTTTTGGGTATATGCCCAGGAGTGGTATAGCTGTGTCCTCAGGTAATACTATGTCTAATTCTCTGAGAAACAGCCAGACTGATTTCCAGAGTGGTTTTATCAGCTTGCAGTCCCACCAGCAAGGGAGGAGTGCTCCTCTTTCTCCACATGCTCACCAGCATATGCTGTCACCTGAGTTTTTGATCTTAGCCATTCTGACTGGTGTGAGGTGGAATCTCAGGGTTGTTTTGATTTGCATTTCCCTGATGACTAAGGATGTTGAACATTTCTTTAGGTGCTTCTCAGCCATTCAATATTCCTCAGTTGAAAATTCTTTGTAGCTCTGTACCCCATTTTTTAATAGGGTTATTTGATTATGTGGTGTCTAACTTTTTGAGTTCATTGTATATATTGAATATTAGCCCTCTATCAGATGTAGGATTGGTAAAGATCTTTTCCCAATCTGTTGGTTGCCATTTTTTTCTTAATGACAGTGCCCTTTGCCTTACGGAAGCTTTGCAATTTCATGAGGTCCCATTTGTCGATTCTTGATCTTAGAGCATAAGCCATTGGTGTTTCATTCAGGAACTTTTCCCCTGTGCCCTTGTGGTTGAGGCTTTTTTCTACTTTCTCCTACATAAATTTCAGTGTATCTGGTTTTATGTGGAGGTCCTTGATTCACTTGGGCTTGAGCTTTGTACCGGGAGGTAGGAATGGGTCGATTTGCATTCTTCTACATGCTGACCTCCAGTTGAACCAGCACCATTTGTTAAAATGCTGTCTTTTTCCACTGGATGGTTTTAGCTCCTTTGTCAAAGATCAAGTGACCATAGGCATATGGGTTCATTTCTGGGTCTTCAGTTCTATTCCACGGATTGACTTGCCTGTCACTGTACCAATACCATGCAGTTTTTATTACTATTGCTCTGTAATACAGAAAGAAATTGAAGAAGACCTCAGAAGATGGAAAGATCTCCCATGCTCATGGATTGGCAGGATTAATATAGTTAAGATGGCCATCCTGCCAAAAGCAATCTACAGATTCAATGCAATCCCTATCAAAATTCCAACTCTATTCTTCATAGAGTTAGAAAGAGCAATTTACAAATTCATTTGGAATAACAAAAACCCAGGATTGAAAAAAATATTCTCAACAATAAAAGAACTTTTGGGGTAATCACCATCTCTGACCTCAAGTTTTTCAGTTTCTTGAGAAGGGGTTACATTTAAATGATAGATGTCAAATATCTGCTAATGATGGCAACTTGTGTTACATCATACACACACACACACACACACACACACACACACACCCCTACATACTGGGCAGTGTGGGCTAGGTAAAGGATCCTTAATAGAATTATGACAGTGTCCTAAAAATACCTTTAAAATATCTTCAGTTCCTATATCATACACACAAACTGTTATTTCTTGCTATTAAGAGGCAAAAACAGCTGGGTAGTAGTGGCACACGCCTTTAATCCCAGCACTCGGGAGACAGAGGCAGGCGGATTTCTGAGTTCGAGGCCAGCCTGGTCTACAGAGTGAGTTCCAGGACAGCCAGGGCTATACAGAGAAACTCTATCTCGGAAAAGAAAAAAAAAAAAAAAGAAGAAGAAGAAGAAGAAGCAAAAACAAAAGCAAACAATGTACCTCAAATTAAGTTGATTTAACAAAGAAATAAGTGCTAAAATTCAAGTCACTTTATTACTACAATTAATATTCTACCCAAGGACACTGTGTTCAGCTACAAATTTCCTTTGTTTAGGATTGTGAAATGAAGTCAGGATCTCTGGGGCCCCTTTTGTAGTGTCTCTAGTGCAGAGTTGATGTATAAAGTAATTTACAAAAGTACAGTTGCTCTCTCTACTTTGTGGGCTCTGGAATCAGTTGAATGAGTACTTTAAAAATTGTGCCTGTTCTGAAACAGACTGTTTTCTTGTTACCTCCTAAACAACACAGCCTGACAACTATTTACAAACTCTTTACAACTATTTATTCTGTGTGAGATGATTTTAGTAGCTTAAAGATGGCCTAAACACATGGATGGTGTACGTAGGGTGCATCCAAAACACTGCCATTTTCAAAAAGGCATCATGTAGATGTCATCTGTGGGAGTCCAAGGACCACCCCTGGTGAATATCAAGGGGAAGTTTGTATTAGGGTTTTCCATCTGTGGAGTACTTGGAAGAGGATGTTAGGAGAGCTGGCTCTGCCCATCACCTGGGCAAAGTCGGGGAGCCGGTAGGGATACCAGTCCAGATCCAGAGCTCTGAGTTGGCCCACCCAAACATCTACCTCATCCATGAAGTGCTGGAGTGCATGAGGGACCAGTCCTGCAGATCCAAAGCTGCAGAATCTCAAAGAAACAGGGCAACAATAGGACATCTGAGAGGAGTCCCTGAGAGAATCCAGTATTGAAAGTGTAACGGAGGCCAGATGCCCCAAACTAGACCAATAACTCATTGCCAGGAACATTTGCAAGTAAAAGTGTTTGGGCAAACATACTGTGACACACTGCAGCTTCTATGGCAAGATCATTTTTCTTCTGGTGAGGAGCTTGCCAGGGTGGAGGGTGGATGTGGAGAGCTGGGGAGATGAGTGGGGATGCAGTACATGATGTGAAATTAACAAAGAATCGATAATAAGTTTATAAAAAGAAATTATTGTAAGTAAAATATAGTACAGTATGTTTTTTCTCATGCAAAATCCATCTTTTTGATGGACTCAGAGCAGTACTGGACTATTTCCCTGGATGAAATTTTATAAATCATTCTTTTATATTTTATCAATCTAAAAGCATTTTATCCATAAGTCTTAAATCTCTCTGCTGTGATGTTTCACATTCTCCTTTCCTAAATTCTGACGTACAGCATTCCTTTGCAGGGCCCAAACGCAGCTCTCCAATGGCTACATGCAGCTTGTCTCTCTTAGATCATTCATGAATAAAGATCTCAACGAAATGTGCTATTATCAATAACCACTTATTTTTCATAGTGCTTTATTAATTTATCATGCAAATCTGCTCTTAGAGACCTTTATTATATAATAGGTCCATTAATTTCCACATTTTCGGAGACATCTGCACAGAATGATTACCAAATATTTTGACTGGTCTAACAAAACTGCTAACTCTGGTCAAAAAATACACTGCAAGTGGAAAGAAACTTAGGATCTATTATGAGAATTGTTTCATAAGAGAATATTTTTATAAATAACATACAAGTTAATAAATATAATATCCTGATCACTCTAACTTATTTTTCTCTTGTATCTTATTTTTGTCTAGATTTAATTTCAATCTTTTTCTCCTCTCTTTGGTTTTTGAGACCAGGTTTCTCTGTTGGCAGTCCTGGAACTTAATTTTTAGACCAGGCTGGCCTCAAACTCACAATTGCATTTCTTCTTAAGTGCTGCACCATCACGCCTGGCCCTAATCTCAGCCTTTTAAATGTCATTCTAGGGTATTTGCCCCAGTGGAGACTTATAGATAGTTGTATTTTTGGTCATGGACTTGGTGTAGCCTAGTAAATAAATATGACTATAGATCATTCCACTTGGGCCTGAATCCCAAATGGCCACAATCTGGCAGTGTGACCTTGGCCAAGTCACTTCTTGATCATTAGTTTCATCCTTCCTAAGACTATGATATGTGTAGTATCTATTCCACAGATTGAGGGACAAAACAGGCAACGTAGTTTAGCAGTTCTTTGTTCCATTGTTTCAGAGATGTGCTTGGTGTGACTTCAGATAGTAACACTTTGCCCTTATTTGTGCATGAATTTTGGTGTTGATTATCGTCTTCATCATTGTTAACATTCCATTATCTTTGTATCTATTGTTGTGGATGAAAAGTCTCACAAAACTGTGATCCTTTCTTTAAAGGTAAGGATTTTGGGAGAATTGCTCTTTATATTGATATTCTGTGCTTTCAGCATTATTTGTATATTTTATTCTAGTGCTTATTTGCATATTTAAATGTACTTCTTGTATTTTCCCCAGCATCTATGTGTGTTAGAAATGATGAGCTCCCCATATGGTAGTTTGAATAACCCCCAAAGGCTCATATATATTTGTTTGCTTAATACCCCTTCCCCCCATCGAATTGTTTGGAAGAATAGGAGGTATGCCATTGTTGAGGGAAGCATGTCACTGGTGTGGATATGAGGTTTCAAAAGCTCATGCTAAGCCAGGCCAAGTGATTCTCTTTTTGCCTGCTGCCTGCAAACCAGGGCATAAAGTTCTCAGCTACTTGCTCCAGTGCATGCCTGTCTGCTTTCTACCATGATAATGGACTAACCCTCCCAAACTGTTAACAAGCCTCCAACTAAATGCTTTCTTTTATAAGAGTCACCCTGGCCATGGTGTCTCTTCATAGCAATAGAATATTGATGAAAATACTCCCAGTGTAGTTTAGTCCAACACAGTGCTAAGAAGTCTAACAGGATTCTAAATTCTCCAGTAGTAAAAACCAGTCTCTGAGAAGTGCTGTAATTATGGTACTTTATGTGCTGCCCTCAGGTGTTTACTTGTAATAAGGCAGCAGTGCCCTATGGGTTGACCTCTGGAGATTAATGCATATCTTGTCAAGAAACTGGTCATGGTTCTAGATCTGTTGCTGGCTAACAATACAAATGGAGAAATCTCTTGTGTTTCCTGAGCTTCTTATTAGCTATGAAATTAAGCTGTTATCCTTTGCCTATAGCTAGGTAGGATTACTATAAGTATTACATGAATAAATGCTAATAAATGAATTAATGAATTAATAAAAATGTCTTAACATACAAATTTAAGTTAGTGATAATAGCAATCTTAGAATTCAAAACAATCATTACAGCATTTTAAAATGTTAAGTTATAAGAAGCATCATGGGTTTGATTTTGGGTTTGGGTAATTAAAAATATCTATATTATGATAATGGTTTGCGATCCATTAAAGTACCTGGTAAGGATATTAAATAAAAAATTCAAATCCTCTTGTGAAAGGTCAGCATTCCATTTGTACTAAGAAGCAATTATGACTTTAATAGAATTCAGGGTTCTTTTTGGATGGACTATGTCCTTTATAGTTCAAACACGTAATTGAACCTGGAGTCATCATTATGTTTTGTAATCATTCATTTCCCAAACAATGGATACTGAACGTTCAATGACTACATTTGTGAGAAAGCACAAATTTTTCTATTTAATGCAAAAAGTTCCTCATATTTGAAAAGATTAGGAACTAATCTATCCTATGATAGTAATAGCCCACTATTGGGCTATTTGCCCTAAACTCTCACCTTTCAGAAAACATATTCTCTGTGCCAAAAAAGACCACTTTAAAAAGCCTCGGTGATGTTTATCAGCCAACCATGGGGTCTATTGCAGAGAATATGTTATTTACTAATGGCTAATGTGCTATTTGCAAATATTTTACTTAAAAGAGATTGATTCAAGATGTCAGACTGATTATGGACATCTGATGCTTATTGTCCTCTGGAGTTCATACAAGTACATATAGATAAATGTAAATAATAAAATCTATTTTAAGAGAATTCAAAAAACATGGAATAGTATAGTAATAACAATACATTTTTAACCAATTTTGAAAGATATTGCCAAAGGACAAATGTTGGGTATAAATGAATGGTGGTAGACCTGATACCATGGTTCTCACCCTTCCTAAGGCTGCAACACTTCCTACAGTTCCTCATGGTGTGCTGACCCCAACCATAAGATTATTTTCATTGCTACCTCATAGCTGTAAAGTATGATTAACTATAACAGTATGATTCACACTATTACAAATCATAAAGTAAATATCTGTGGTCTTAGGTGACCCCTGTGAAAGAGTTGTTCAATACCCAAAGGGGGCATGATCCACAGATTAAGAACCACTGCTCTGATGGAATATCTGCCTAGGATTAATGGGCATGCCAGGTATGTGTTACTTTGGGGCATGTCTCAGTTTGAAGAGTTAGGGAATTGCACACAGAAAAGCAAACCTGTCATACCTTCCCATTCTCAGGCTTGGGATGAGTAATAGGAAGCTAGGGCAGAACCTAAGTCACGAGGTAGAACTGGAGAGGCAGAACAATGCCTAAGAAGCTACTGTTTCCCACTGGAGCCAGAGTATCCATTACTCGAATCATCTTCAGATTCTGTTTGTATTTCATCCCTCTTCCTAAGCTAGCCAGCAGTAAACTAAAAAAGATATAGTAATTATGGTCTAGAGATCACATAATTAAAGAAAGTGCAACGAAGAATGTGAGACATCTCGCTCAACAAAGAAAAACCACTATATTTGAGGAAGCAAATGTGAGACATAAAGCCCAACTGCAACAGTCTGGGTGCATCTATAGTACAGTCACATTGAATAGTGGATGGTATTTTATGTTTAAATTGGTAGTCTGACATAACAGTGAATATGGCTGAAAATAAAGGAATTAATACATTATTTAGTGGTGAATACCATGAGAAAGAGAATGGGGGGAGGTTAAGGGGCATCGATGACCGTGCCAAATGTTGCGACTTTCATTTAGCAGCTGTTTCAAAAGAGAAGAGAGGAAGCACAAGGGATATAAGTGACAAAAAAAAAAATAGCGACATTTCCTACTGTATGCACGTACACACTTACATACATGTGCATACACACGCAAATGTGCACATGCACACATGCAAACACATGCACACACATCACATATACACACACTTGCACACACATGTACACACACATGCATACACAAGCATACAGATGCACACACAAATGCGTGTGCAGTGCACACACACTTGCAAACACACACAAGCACATATGCACACATGCACATGCAGACACATGTACACACATGCATAAATGCACACATGCACACACAAATGCACATATATACACACATACATGCACACATACAAATACTGCCACACCAACCCCAGTAGAACCTGTGTGACAAGTTCCACAGACTGAGGTGAAAACTTCAAAAGAAGGAGGCCTCCTGGAACCGGTTGTTCACTTACCTGGAACAAAACATTGAGTCATAGTTCTCATGGCAATTTATCTGTTTTATTTTCTTTTTATTCCTATTCTTATTTACAACATGTTACTGATAGCCTAGGCAAAGATCTTAAGTGAGAATAATGGGTAAGAAACCATCCCTTGAGATGGGGTCACTAGCCATGACCTTATCTCCGGGAAAACCAGTGCTTTATTTTATAAATCATTTATAAAATTATATAGCATTATGATAGATAAAAACTTTCCCAATAATGAAACTTCATATGGCTGCATGTGTGTTATTGGAGGTGGGCTTTGGCATGTGGTAAAGAAAGCTTTAAATAAAAAGAATTAAAATAGTTTAAATTTACACTTTGAAGATTTATAAAAAAAAATCAGGTATTAGATGTTAAACAATAACTGATCAAAAAAATTTATTAACCTGCTTTTGGAAATATGCCACTAGCCTTGGATGATCGCCCCACTGAATAGATTTTTTTAGAGTTGTAATACTTGGATGGTTTCTATTATGCCAAATAACAATGATGCCATCTGTCTTATTCTTATTGTAATACCTGGATGATTTTTGTGCTTTACTGTGCCAGATAATGATGATATTTGTGATTGCTTTACTGAATACATCTAAGAGCTATAATACTTGTTTCTTTATGTATAAAAACCCTTGTTTGAGAGCTGCAGAATACACTCAGATTCAAACTGCCTCTGTGCTTGCTTCTGTTCGTCACTGCTGAATCCTTACCCACCTAGTTTTCTAGAACCCTTGTCCCAGCACCCCACACCTGGCTGCGGTGATCTGTGGCACATACAAATGCACACACATGCATACATGTGCACATAAACACACTTGCACACACACACTCACACACACTCACACACTCACACACACTCACACACTCTCACACACACTCACTCACACACTCACACACTCACACACACTCACACACACTCACACACTCACACACACACTCACACACACTCACACACTCACACACACACTCACACACACACACACTCATCTTTAAGGTTTTTAACTCTACTACCTTCAGTTATGAAGCTTTCATCATTTTTGTAGCAGACTTTTGCTTTTCTTCCTTGGTATGATTTGTAATTTTATTTGAGAGTTGTTCTTGAGACAGGTTTCCTTATATACCCCAGGCTTGCCTCAGACTCGTAATCCTCCTTTCTCATCTTCCTGAATGCTAGGATCACAGACTTGAGACACCATCCTGGCTCAGATGTATGATTTTTGATGTATGATTTAATATTTTCTTCCCCTGTGGATCAGAGAGATTTATTGGGGTGGGGGTTGCATATGCTTTTGTTGGGCATCTCAGAAGCATCAGTAGTGGACCGATGTTCACAATGATAGCTTTGTGAACTATAAGAAACGCTACACATACACTCTTATTACAGACTGCAACATGGCACACAAGTACTCACTGGAGTGCTGACTATCTGTAGTTTAGACATAAGCAAACTTTCTTGCTGTCTTCTTCATCGTGGATGGAATGGAGTGTGCCTTGCATTGGCCACAAGCCACTTGAGTGTGGCTTCTAGATTTCAATTCTACCTCTCTGCTTTGGAGACCATGAGGTTGCATATCTGCTAAAATGTGGATTCTTTAGGTCTTTAAGTCTCTTTTCAAACCTGATTAAAACTTCCTCCCTTTTTCTCTTTATCAAAGTTTTTACTGGCCTGATTCAATATAGTGTTTGTTGAGTGAGATGCTACACATTTTCAGTCGCATGTGCTTCCTTGATTATGAGATTGATAGTCCATCATCAGTATAATCTGTTACTATACTATAGCTAGCTTTGGAAGGGGTTAAAATACACAGGGAGGATCTGAGGGTGATTTAACTAATGGGTACTGTACATGTAGTTAGCTTTACCCTGACTCTCGAGCTGTCAAAATGATGAGGTAATATGTGGTGTGTGTGTGTGTTTGTGTGTGTTTGACAGTATCATCAGATTATACACTGATGCAGAAACAAGAACATTTCCTATTTTGGAACACGGAAGTTATCTCTTTTATGATTGTCTATATTTGGTTGTTTACTTTCTACTGAATTTTGGCAGCAACACAGTTCACCATCAGCATTAATCCACCATGACACAAGAATCAGAAATCACAACATGCAAAAATGGTACTTACTGTCTGTAGTTTATTAAAATCCATTTGATGGGTTAGAGGAACAAAGATATAACTTTAGTGCATCAGAGGACAATTTCATTTGCTTCAGCTTGTACACAGTACAAATGCTCCCAGCTGAGTCTATGTGTATACAAAACTGCATGTATATATCCTAGCACATGAAACATGACAAATCAGAAGAGCCATAGGAGCAATTTTCACCAAATCATCTAAAAAGTAAACCGAGCTAGTGGGATGAATCATGTGGCTAAAACAATAGCAGATATTTCATCTCCTAAGTACTCATGAGTCCTTAGTGTATGTGTGCATGTGTGTGTGTGTCTCTGTGTGTGTTTGTGTGTGTGTGCATGTGTGCAGCTGTACTGGCAATGCCTTTCATTTTCACACTCTCAGTTGTGTATAGACGAGTCTAAGTTTTAGAATAAGAAAGAGGACTTAAAATTTCTAGAAAATTATCCTTAAAATAAAATTTACATGTAGAAATAGTAATGATGGGATTATGATGACCATTTATTGATCAATGTGTACAATCTCATGCTGAATAAATTTTATGAAATCTATAGAGGTTAAGTAACTTACCCAAGGCCACATAACTTTCATGAAGGGTATGTAAGTCACCATTTCTACCAGTGGGTTTGGTTCCAGGGCTGCAATTAATGATTGTGTAAGCTGGGCCTCTCCTTTAAGAGCTTGTTTTTCTGTAAGTTGTTTTGTTTATAAATAATGACAATGTTTTATAATCTATCACTCATTGGGCCACTTAAAATTTTGATGCATTGTTTAATCCTGTTCCGCCTTTCCCCTGTTTATGTAAATTCTATGTTCTGAGGCTACTGATAACAACAACAACTCCGATGATGGAGGAGTCCAGTGCCAAGCAGACACTGAGGAAATCTGTCTACCATCCCAAGTTTACAGTCTTGAACACCAAAGCTTATCCTCACTTACCCTGACATTTTTTATTAGAGGGTTTAAAGGCCCATGCCTAGTGAGAGGAGCTTGCCCTACAGTTGAGAACAACATTCTTCCAGTCATCTCCCATACCCAGGCTTCTGGATCTGCTGGGCTGGACTGCCTTCTGGTTATGATAAGCTGTTCTACGTCTCCAGCAGCTCTTGGGACTTCTGTTGGCCCAGGCCTGGTGAGGTTACTTTGTCTTCTGATGAATTTCCTTTGTCTGATTTTTTGGGCTTTTCTGTTGAATCTGACCCTAGAGTGTTCAATAATACCTCCGGTCCTTTAGGAATTATTGGAGTAGTCTCTGAGTTTATCTTTCTCTGAACAAAGGTTCCGTGTCTCTGGAAAGGAAAACAAAGATGACATTAACCAGGGAAGCAGGAACTGTAGCTGAGTGTGTGGGTTTGTTGATGTTTTGGTGATGGAACTTGTTTCCCTGCCTGCCTCTTCATCTGACTGTCACTTCAGCCCCAAACTAAAGACCGCACCAGAATGTCTGGCGAGCCTGTAAACAAGGAGAATATAATTGAAAGCAGAGAAGTAAAACAGTCAAAGAAGTGCCTATGCTTTCCTGCTGCTGGATGGGGTGCAGGCAACTGTTTTTAGCAAGCTCTTTCTTTCTTTCTTTCTTTCTTCCTTCCTTCCTTTCTTTCTTTCTTTCCTTTGCTTTGTAGGTTGCTATGACTGCAAATGAATCTACAGTTCATAGAATTGATTATTTTGTCCAGTGTTCAAAAGGATTACTTACAATGCACTCTGAGAACAAGCATCTGGATAGGAGAAAGCGCTCCAGCAATTCCAATTCAATTCTGTTCAGCTTGTAAACCCTTACGGATGCCTTCCTGGCACACGTACATTAAGAACATCTAAAAGTTTATCAATATTACTTTAGAAAGTGCTTTCAGGAAATAAATCAAAACCCCTGTGGTTCAAAATCATGATACCATTCCTTGGTTTATGACATGTAGTTGAGTTTAGTCAACTCATGACTATATTTGTTTACATAAATCTTTAGAAAGATGAGCATGACTTAAAAGGATTAAAATTCTCCCATAAATACACTCAGTCCCACAGTGTTGAATAATTAGTTTGGAACAATGCCTCACCTTTCCCCGGATGGGCTCATTGGGAGTTCTCCTGGCATCATATTGATGTATAAAGGAGATATATTCTACAAAATTATTCTCATGTTCTCCTGATACATCCAGACAGGTAAGTGGAACTAAGAAAAACAAGAGATAGTTCAGTGAAATCATTACTACTATTAGATTTGTATATGGAAACATAAGTATTGTAATAGTTATGCTTTATGAAACCACCAACAAAATGTCAGGCATGGTAGTAGACCTCCTTCTGTCCCAGAGTTCAGGAGGCAGAGGCAAATACCTCTGTGAGTTTGAGGGCAGCCTGGTCTACATAGTGAGTTCCAGACCTGCAAAGTGAGACCCTTTCTCAAAGGAAAAAAAATCAATAGCAGTTCCTGAAGTTATCTCCCTGTAAGTGCATATTATAAATTTGGATTCAACATTTATTCTGCACGAAAAGACCTAAATCAAAACAACTCAAATTAGTTCCATATGTGCATTTAGTACTTTAAAAAAATTTTTTTTAAAAAATTTTATATGTCTGAGTATTTTACCTGCATGTAGGTATATGCACATATGTGCCCGATGCTTTCAAAGGCTAGACAAGGGCATCAAGATTCCCTAGGACTAGAGTTACAGATGGTTGTGAGCTGAGAATAAAAGCTAGCCAGTGTTCTTAACCACTAAGCCACTTCAGCTTCTATTAGATACCCTTATTGAACAGACAGCAATATGCTGTAGTGAAAACAGAAGTTGTTTGTCAAAATATCTTTGACCACTAGAAAGAATATGAAAAAGTGTCTTCTGAATGGCTCGTCATGGCTGAGTAAGAGGGTGGCCAAAGAACTCTGTGTTGAAGTCACTGGAACTCCCAGGATGGCTAGCATTGATGAACAAAGATTCTTTACACTTCAGACTAAGTAACAGAGCTTCCACTGATTTGCAAGAGCATTAAACCTTCTAACAAACACTCAATCTTCCAGTCTGGGTAATGGGTATGTACTGTTCACTGGGAGGGTCTCTCTGTTGCATGTGGATTTAAAATTTAATGAGAGCTTTACTGGCCTTACGATCAACAACAATTAAAGAAAAAGAGTAATGTTCATGTACTTTGAATTCTGTCTAAGAAAATACTTTTGATTCTCTCTTTTACAAATATACACACAGACATAATAATGTGCATATCCTTGGCATATCTATGGAACAATATGTAAGAAATTGATTCTGGTGTTTCCTTTGGGAAGAGAATTGTGAGGAAAGAGGTGGATTAAATTTTCATTATATATTTTTATAGCACTCAAATTATACATATACATATATATATATAACCCTATTAAAATGTAACAAAACATAAGTATTACAAATCACACCTTTATGCTGGAAGTGGTGGTATGTGCCTTAATTCCAGAACTTAGACAGGAGGACTAACATAAGGTTAAGGCCAGCCTGTGCTATATGATGAGTTTAAGGCCAGCCTGGGAAATATAGTGATATTCTTTCTCAAACAGAATAGAACAAAATAAAATAACATGTGTTTTTTTCCAGTGTGACATATTGTTGCCTAATGTGGTGATACACACTTTTAATCTAGAGTAGCCATTCTAATATCGAAAAAAAATTAACTTTCAACCAAACGTCATCAAATAGATAAGGAAGGACAGTTCATACTCATCAAAGGAAAAATCTACCAAGAAGTACTCTCAATTCTGAACATCTATGCTCAAAAGGCAAGGGCACCCACATTCATAAAAGAAACTTTACTAAAGCTCAAAGCACACATTGCACCTGACACAATAATAGTGGGAGACTTCAACACTCCACTATCATCAATGGACAGATCTTGGAAATACAAACTAAACAGAGACACAGAGAAACTAACGGATGTAATGGACCAAATCGATTTAACAGATATCTATAGAACATTTCATCCTAAATCAAAAGAGTATACCTTCTTCTCAGCACCTCATGGTACCTTCTCCAAAACTGACCATATAATTAATCACAAAACAAACCTCAACAGATATAAGAAGATTGAAATAATCCCATGCCTCCTATCAGATCACTACGGATTAAGGGTGGTCTTCAATGGCAACAACAACAACAGAAAGCCCACATACACATGGAAGCTGAACAATGTTCTACTCAATGATAACTTGGTCAAGGAAGAAATAAAGAAAGAAATTAAAGACTTCCTAGAGTTTAATGAAAATGAAAGTACAACATACCCAAACTTATAGGACACAATGAAAGCAGTGTTAAGAGGAAAACTCATAGCTCTGAGTGCCTCCACAAAGAAACTGGAGAGAGCATATACTAGCAGCTTAACAGAACACCTGAAAGCTCTAGAACAAAAAGAAACTAACAAACCCAAGAGGAGTAGAAGGCAGGAAATAATCAAACTCAGGACTGAGAACAACCAAGTAGAACCAAAAAGAACTATACAAAGAATCAACAAAACCAGGAGCTGGTTTTTTGAGAAAATCAACAAGATAGACAAACCCTTAGCCAGACTAAGCAGAGGGCATAGAGACAGTATCCAAATTAACAAAATCAGAAATGAAAAAGGAGATAAAACAACAGATTCTAATGAAATTCAAAAAAATCATCAGATGCTACTACAAAAGTCTATACTTAACAAAATTGGAAAATCTGGATAAAATGGACAAGTTTCTAGACAGATACCAATTACCAAAGTTAAATCAGGATCAGATAAACCATCTAAACAGGCCCATAACCCCTAAAGAAATAGAAGCAGTCATTAAAAGTCTCCCAACCAAAAAAAGCCCAGGAACAGATGAGTTCAGTGCAGAATTCCATCAGACCTTCAAAGAAGACCTAATTCCAACACTCTTCAATCTATTCCACAAAATAGAAACAGAAGGAATACTACCCAATTCATTCTATGAGGCCATGGTGACACTGATACCAAAACCTTACAAAGACCCAACAATAAAAGAAAACTTCAGACCAATTTCCCTTATGAATATCAAAGCAAAAATACTCAGTAAAATTCTTGCAGACTGAATCCAAGAACACATCAAAACGATCATTCACTATGATCAAGTAGGCTTCATCCAAGGGTTGCAGGGATGGTTCAATACCCAGAAATCCATCAATGTAATCCACTACATAAACAAACTCAAAGAAAAAAAAACCACATGGACATTTCATTAGATGCTGAAAAAGCATTTGAAAAAAATCAACATCCCTTCATGATAAATGTCTTAGAAAGATCAGGAATTCAAGGCCCATACCTAAACATAGTAAAAGCAATATACAGCAAACCAGTAGCCAACATCAAACTAAATGGAGAGAAACTTGAAGCAATCTCATTAAAATCAGGGAATAGATAAGGCTGCCCTCTCTCTCCCTATCTATTCAATATAGTATTTGAAGTTCTAGCTAAAGCAATCAGACAACAAAAGTAGGTCAAAGGGATACAAATTGGAAAGGAAGAAATCAAAATATCACTATTTGCAGATGATATGATGGTATACATAAGTGACCTGAAAAACTCCACCACAGAACTGCTACAGCTCAAAAACAGCTTCAGCAAAGTGGCCAGATATAAAATTAACTCAAACAAATTAGTAGCCTTCCTGTACTCAAAGGATAAACAGGCAGAGAAAGAAATTAGGAAAATAACACCCTTCACAATAGTCACATACAATATAAAGTATCTTGGTGTGACTCTAACCAAACAAGTGAAAGATCTGTATGACAAGAACTTCAAGTCTCTGAGGAAAGAAATCAAAGACCTCAGAAGATGGAAAGATCTCCCATGCTCATGGATCCTCAGGATTAATATAGTAAAAATGGCTATCTTGCTGAAAGCAATCTACAGATTCAATGCAATCCCCATCAAAATTCCAACTCAATTTTTCATAGACTTAGAAAGAGCAATTCTCAAGTTCATTTGAAATAACGAAAAACCCAGGATAGCAAAAACTATTCTCAACAATAAAAACTTCTAGGGGAATCAGCATCTGTGACCTCAAGATGTACTACAGAACAGTAGTGATAAAAACTGCATGGTATTGGTACAGTGACAGGCAGGTAGATCAATGGAATAGAATTGAAGACCCAAAAATGAACCCACACACTTATGGTCACTTGATCTTTGACAAAGGAGTTAAAACCATCCAGGGGTGAGGGGAACAGCATTTTCAACAAATGGTGCTGGTTCAACTGGTGGGCTACATGTAGAACATTAGGAATTGATCCATTCCTATTTCCCTGTACAAAGCTCAAGTCCAAGTGGATCAAGGACCTCCATAAAACCACATAAAACCAGATACACTGAATCTAATAGGGATTCATTCTAAATGGGGAAAAGTCTTGAACACATGGGCACAGGGGAAAAGTTCCTCAACAGAACACCAATGGCTTATGCTCTAAGATCAAGAAATGAAAATGAGACCTCATGAAATTGCAAAGCTTCTGTAAGGCACAGGACACATTCAATAAGACAAAATGGCAACCAACAGATGTGGAAAAGATCTTTACCAATCCTACATTGGATAGAAGGCTAATATCAAATATATACAAAGAACACAAGAAGTTAGACTCCAGAGAACCAAATACCCCTGTATTAGTCAGGGTTCTCTAGAGTCACAGAACTTATAGGTAGTCTCTATATAGTAAGGGAATTTGCTGATGACGTACAGTCTGTAGTCAAATTCCCCAACAGTGGTCAGCAGCAGCTGTGAATGAAAACCCGAGGATCTAGCAGTCGCTCAGTCCCACAAGGCTCGAAGGCAAAGAAGATTGAATATTCCTCCTTCCAATGTCCTTATGTAGGTCTCCAGCAGCAGGTGTGGCCCAGATTAGAGGTGTGCCACCACAGCTGAAACTTCTGTCTTCCAGACTCAAGATCTAGATCACAGGTGAGCCTTCCAATTCTGGATTGTAATTCACTCCAGACACAGTCAAATTGACAACCAGAAATAGCCACTAAAATCCACCCCTTGTGAACTTGACACAAATAATATCTCATATTCACATGAAACAATAACAAGGTCATAAATACACTTAACATGATAGAACTATTCCTCATACAAACACATTTATAAACTTACAATGGGGCAATGTCCCTGGGGAACATTCCTTTAGTATCTCAACTTAAATATCAACTGATATTAGAGAAATTGGAAGACAAATACGTTCTTAACAAAGTAAAATGGAAGCATTCATGTTACTTTTAATCCTCGTTTCCGCAGCTGGTCACGTGGTCTTAGCTGGTATTTATAACTACCTTCCTCTACTACCCATTCTGTATTTCCTCCACCCTCTGCAAGCACCTCAGCAGGTCTTGGCTCTTTTCCTGGAGGAGTAACCCATACCTTCAGTCCTGGTGGGTCTGCGTCCTTTGTCATCCTGCTTGGATTAGGCTGTTGTAGTTTCCCATTGACTTTAATCACAGAACATGGTAGTACTAAGAGATGCCCTAAGGGATCTCCTGCACTCCAGACATGATCCTTCTTACCTCCATTGTGGAGAGGCAGTCCAATTCCCCATGGTGATCTGGATCTATCACTCCTCCTAACACTGTTATTCCTTTCTTAGCCTGTTGGTTTAAGGGCATTAGAAGCCCAAAATGACCAGGGGGAAGTCTGACCTTCCAGTTCAATGAAATGTTTGTTGTAGCTCCTGGTAGGAGCACTTCCCCCTCTGGAACCAAAACTTCTAGGCCAGCAGATCCTAGAGTTGTGGGGACAGTAAGCAAAAATTTTCCTAGAGGGTCACAAGGAGTGATAGTGAGTGGAACTATTCCCTTCTCCACCCCTTGATTCCTGGACCCATGGATCCTGGCTATGGGAGAAACTGTACCATATATTGGATGCTGATTCAAAGCATATACTGCCTCCTGAAGAACTCTGCCCCAGTCCTCCATGCTGCTGCCACCTAATTTATGCTGTAATTGTGTCTTCAAAAGACCATTCCATCTTTCTATCAGACCAGCTGCTTCAGGATAATGGGGAACATGGTAAGACCAGTGAATTCCACGATCGTGGGCCTACTGTTGCACTTCTCTGGCTGTGAAATGAATTCCTTGGTCAGAAGCAATACTGTGTGGAATACCATGACGATGAATAAGGCATTCTGTAAGTCCGTGGATGGTGGTTTTGGCAGAAGCATTACAAGCAGGAAAGGCAAATCCATAACCAGAATAAGTATCTACCCCAGTAAGAACAAAACGTTGTCCTTTCCATGGAGGAAGTGGTCCAATGTAGTCAACCTGCCACCAGGTTGCTGGCTGGTCACCTTGAGGAATGGTGCCATATCTAGGGCTCAGTGTTGGTCTCTGCTGTTGGCAGATCTGGCATTCAGCAGCAGCTGTAGCCAGGTCAGCCTTGGTGAGTGGAAGCCCATGTTGTTGAGCCCAAGCATAACCTCCATCTTAGCCACCATGGCCACTTTGTTCATGTGCCCACTGAGCCGTGATAGGGATGGCTGAGGAAAGAGGCTGACTGTCCACAGAACGGGTCATCTTATCCACTTCATTATTGAACTCCTCCTCGGCTGAAGTCACCTTTTGGTGAGCATTACATGGGACACAAATATCTTTACATCCTTTGTCCATTTGGAGAGATTTATCCACATACTCCTTCCCCAGATGTCTTTCTCACCAATTTTCCAATCGTGATCTTTCCAAGTCCCTGACTATCCAGCCAATTCATTGGCTACAGCCCATGAGTCAGTAAACAATTGTACATCTGGCCATTTCTTCTTCCAAACAAACTGTAATACCATGTGTACTGCCTGAAGTTCTCCCCACTGTGAAGATTTTCCTTCACGGTATCTTTCAGGGTTGTCCCAGAAAGGGGTTGTAATGCTGCAGCTGTCCACTTCTGGGTGGTGCCTGCATAAAGTGCAGAGCCGTCAGTAAACCAGGTCCTAGTCTTCTCTTCTTCAGTCAGCCGATCATAGGGAACACCCCATGAGGCTATAGGTGCATGCTTGGCAGCAGTTGGCATTGTAACAGGAGTAGAAACCATAGGCATTTGAGCAACTTCTTCATGTAACTTGCTTGTGCCTTCAGGACCTGCTCAGGCTCGATCATGGATGTACCACTTCCATTTGATAATAGACTGCTGCTGTGCACATCCTACTTTATGACTTGGAGGGTCTGATAACACCCAGCTCATGATGGGCAGTTCAGGTCACATGGTAACTTGGTGTTCTATCGTCAAATGCTCAGTTTCCACTGAGGCCCAATAGCAGGCCAAGAGCTGTTTTTCAAAGGGAGAATAGTTGTCTGCAGATGATGGTAGAGATTTGCTCCAAAATCCCAAAGGTCTCTTCTGTGACTCATCTACAGGAGCCTGCCAGAGGCTCCAAACAGCATCTCTATCTGCCACTGACACCTCAAGTACCATCGGGTCTGCTGGATCATATGGTCCAACAGCAGCCTGGACCTGTTGGAGAGCCTTCTCCTGTTCCAGACCCCACACAAAGCTATCAACTTTCTGAGTGACTTGGTAAATGGGCCTGAATAACACACCCAAGTGAGGAATATGCTGTCTCCAGAATCCAAATAGACCCACTAAACGCTGTTCTTCTTTCTTGGTGGTGGGAGGGGTCAGGTGCAATAATTTATCTTTTACCTTAGAAGGAATATCTCTACATGCCCCACACCACTGGACTCCTAAGAATTTCACTGAGGTAGATGGTCCTTGAATTTTGGCTGGATTTATTTTCCATCCTCTAATACGCATATGCATTACCTATGAGTTCCAAGTGGTTGCTATTTCCTGCTCACTTGGTCCAATCAACATAATGTCATCAATATAGTGCACCAATGTGATATTTTGTGGAAGAGACAAATGATCAAGATCCCTTCTAACTAAGTTATAACACAGGGCAGGAGAGTTAATATATCCTTGAGGCAAAACTGTAAAGGTATACTGCTGGCCTTGCCAACTAAAAGCGAATTGTTTCTGGTGGTCCTTATGGACAGGTACTGAGAAGAAGTCATTTGCTAGATCAATAGCTGCGTACCGGGTACCAGGAGATGTGTTAATTTGCTCAAGTAATGAAACTACATCTGGTACAGCAGCTGCAATTGGAGTTACTACCTAATTTAGTTTTCGATAGTCAACTGTCATTCTCCATGATCCATCTGCCTTCTGCACTGGCCAGATAGGAGAGTTTAAGGGAGATGTGATGGGAACCACCACCCCTGCATCTCTCAAGTCCTTGATAGTGGCAGAAATTTCTGTAATTCCTCCAGGAATATGGTACTCTTTTAGATTCACTGTTTTCTTTGGCAGAGGCTTCCATTTAGCCTGTCCCACCATAATAGCCCTCACTCCACAGTCAGGGAACCAGTGTGAGAATTCTGCCAATTTCTAAGTATATCTATCCCAATTATACATTCTGGAACTGGGAAAATGACCACAGGATGTGTTCGGGGACCTACTGGACCTACTGTGAGTCAGACATCAGTCAAAACTCCATTAATCACCTGCCCACCATAAGCCCCTACTTTAACTGGAGGGCCACAATGCTTCTTGGGATCTCCTGGGATCAGCATCAATTCAGAACCAGTATCCAATAGACCCCGGAAAGTCTGATTATTTCCTTTCCCCCAGTGTACAGTTACCTTTGTAAGAGGCCATAGGTCCCTCTGGGGAAGGACTGGAGAAAGGCTAACAGCAAAACTTTGAGATGTTTTATCAAGATCCTTCCTCAGGGGAACCTGGCCACCCCTTCATTCAAGGGGTTCTGGGTCTGCAAACTGGCTCAAGTCTGGAAATTGATTCACTGGCCAAGACTGTCTTTTGCCCGGATCCAGTGTAGCCTTTCTTTTATTTGAGAATTTTTTCTGCTTATACAAATCAAACAGATATGCAGTAGGCTTCCTATGTATTTCATACCTGGAAACACCATGACTGATTAGTCAGAATCAAAGGTCTGAATGAGTCATGCCATTATAAATTTCACTTCTCCTGTGCTGACCATCATGGTATATGTCATTATAAATGTTGCTTTGTCTATGCTGTCCATTATAATAACTACGACCACCTTGTCTCTGGCGATTCAATGCTGCCACCTGGCCCTTGTTACCTTGAGGCCCAATTAAACCCATTGCATTTAATTCATTTAAATGAGCAGTAGCATTTCCAACCCTAGGGTCTGGCACAAGGAAAAGGGCAAGAACAAAACTCTTCAAATGTGCTGGTGCCCCTCTCACCAGTTTGAGTCTTATAGGATTGGTGAAAGGCATATCTTCCGGGCCTTCCCATTGTGGAGAATTAGGTTTTATGCAACATATCCACTCTAGCACTGCAATTTCCCTGAGCCTTAAAATCCCTTCATCAACATGAAAAGGGATATCAGGAAGTTCAAACTCCTTTTCAGTCGGCCATCTTTTGATAAACGCTTCAGCCAACCATTCAAACAAACTTCTGACACCTTTTTTAACTGTACAAGCTTCCATATTAAACCTTGAATCTCCACTCAGAGGATCCATGTCAATAAACTCAGCCTGATATAGTTTTATGTTCCTTCCACCATTATCCCACACCCTTAAAATCCATTCCCACACATAGTCTCCAGACTTCTGCTTGAATGAATTAGCAAACTCATTAAGCTCCTTAGGAGTGTAGCGCACTTCCTCGTGGACTACACTTTCTACCTCCCCTCTAGGGGTCTGTTTTGCCTTGAGTCTGGTTATAGGCCTTGAGAAACATCAATATTATCTTGTCTGGCATTTTCTTCAGCAAAAGTCACTGCTGGCCCATCAGACTCTGAGGGATTAATTTCCTCATGTGGAGAAGGCATCATTTCAAGGGGTGGGGTTGTGGATACTACTTCCCCAGGTGGGGAAAACCCTTGAGAATCTGAAGATTCAGAATTCTCAGCTTCAACAGGGTCCTTTCACACATCCCCATCCCAAGTTATAGGATCCCATTCTTTGCCAATTAATGCCCTTACTTTAACTGCTGACATCCTCTGAGGCTGAGACCTGAACTTTCGCTGCAATTGAGCCAACCTTATAATGAGGGCTTCAGTTTGATTTTCTGCAACTTGAGCTCTATGGCTCCTGGAGAGAAGAGTCTCTTCAAGGACACACTTAGCAACTTTTTGATTGGTCATTTGCATCTGGATCCGTTCAATTTTATTATACAACTCCTTCTTTCTCTTCATCATCTTTTCCAGAGATACTAAGAGCAACCGGCCAGCAAAGTCATTTTCAAATTTTTTTTCCCATATTGCAAAAAATTTTGAGCACACAATCACCCAATTCATCAAGATGCTCAATGGCATTAGCTTCTTTAAGTTTGAAATATATTTCCAACCACTGGTCTTCCATATCCGCCAAGCTCCCAGGAGAGAGCGGATCTGGAGAGGTTCCAGCAGTTGAAGGTGCTGGTGAATTATTAAACCAACTCCAGATTCTTAAAAGATTCACCCTTATACTGCTTTCTGCTCCTCTAGAGCCACTCCCAGTACCAACTTCGGTATTACTCAGGGTTCTCTAGAGTCACAGAACTTATAGGTAGTCTCTATTTAGTAAGGGAATTTGTTAATGGCTTACAGTCTGTAGTCAAACTCCCCAACAATGGTCAGCAGTAGCTGTGAATGAAAACCCGAGGATCTAGCAGTCGCTCAGTCCCACAAGGCTCGAAGGCAAAGAAGATTGAATATTCCTCCTTCCAATGTCCTTATGTAGGTCTCCAGCAGCAGGTGTGGCCCAGATTAGAGGTGTGTGTACCACCGCCCCTGAAACTTCTGTCTTCCAGACTCAAGATCTAGATCACAGGTGAGCCCTCTAATTCTGGATTGTAATTCACTCCAGACATAGTCAAGTTGACAACCAGAAATAGCCACTACAACCCCTATCAAAAAAATGGGGAACAGAGCTAAACAGAGAATTCTCAACTGAGGAAACTCGAATGGCTGAGAAGCACCTAAAGAAATGTTCAACATCTTTAGTCATCAGGGAAATGCAAATCAAAACAACCTGAGATTTCTCCTCACACCAGTCAGAATGGCTAAGATCAAAAACTCAGGTGACAGCAGATGTTGGCAAGGATGTGGAGAAAGATCAACATTCCTCCATTGCTGGTGGGATTGCAAACTGGTACAACCACTCTGTAAATCAGTTTGGTGGACCCTCAGAAAATTGGACATAGTAATACATGAGGACACAGCTATTCCACTCCTGGGAATATACCCAGAAGATGCTCCAACATGTAATAAGGACACATGCTCCACTATGTACATAGCAGTCATATTTATAATAGCCAGAAACTGGTAACAACCCAGATGTCCCTCAACAGAGGAATGGATACAGAAAATGTGGTACATTTACACAATGGAATACTACTCAGCAATTAAAAACAATGACTTCATGAAATTCGCAGGTAAATGGATGGAACTTGAAAATCTTATTCTGAGCGAGGTAACTCAGTCACGAAAGAATGAACATGGTAAGTACTCACTGATAAGTGATTATTAGCCCAAAGTTCGGAATACCCAAGAGTCACTTCATAGCAACCATAGGGCCGAGTATGAGGTCCCAGATGGAGGAGTTGGAGAAGGAACTGAAGGAGCTGAGGGAGTTTGCAGCTCCAAGGAGGGAGCAACCATGTCAACTGGCTTGATCCCCTAGTGTTCCTGGAGACTGGACCACCAACCAAAGAATACACATGGAGGGACCCTTGGTGCTGGCATATGTGGCAGAGGAGGGTCTTGTTGGCCATCAGTGGGAGGAGAGGCCCTTGGGCCTGAGGGTGAATGCCAGGGAGGGAAGACAGGAGTGAGTGGGTGGGGGAATACCCTCATAGAGGCAGGGGAAGGGGGATAAGATAGTGGGTTTGGAAAGAGGAAAACATTTGAAATGTAAATAAAGTATCAAAAAATTTTAAAAAAATGGAAAATACATTATAAATAGTTATTAAGCATTCATGAATTTGATTTTAGATATTGATGTTATTTTTTTCTGGCATGGATGAGTATTCAAGTACTTATAATAGTCGATGATATAGCACTTCCCTTAGCAGACCAAAATGTAAAGTTATAAAACCTTTTTGACTTCTAACTGAGATTAGCACTCATTTTTCCCTAGTAGTAGCCTTTCTTGCAGGACTTGCGAGCACACCAAGAAGAGCATGTGCCAAGAGCACAGTAACTGCAGGACTGAGAAAAATTCCATAATTTATATTTTTCTTACAAAATAAGAAAAAACTACCTTTTAATGAAGATCGTATTTCCACTTTCAGAACCCTGATAAGTTCTTAGATAAAATGAAACACTTCTACATTTTTGGAGTTGACCAGGTGAGTTAGTGGAGAAGTCAAAGCATGAACTGTGGAGGACAGATGCATTTTCAAGTTCAGGCTCTACCACATGTCCTTGACATGTGTGACTTGGGTGGAGGTCATTTTATTTTATTGAGGTTAAAATTTCCCCTTTCTAAAATGCACATAAGTTGTGTCCTAGTTTCATTTCTTTTACTTTGCTAAAAATACCTTGAACAAAAGGGCTTATCAGTTACAATCCTGGGTCACAGTCCATCGTTTCAAAGAGGTTAAGGTGGCTGGGACTTAAAACTGCTAATCACATCTCATACACAGTCAGAGCAGAGAGAACTTAGTCCATAGCACATTCTAACATTTAGCTCACTTTCTTGCCTCTTACACAGTTCATGACCACAAGCCCAGGGAATGATGCTGCCTACTGTGGGTTTATTCTGTCCATATTGACTAACATAACCAAGATAAGCTCATCTAGACATACCATGGTTTAACTTGATTTAGACAGTCCTTCATTGAAACTTAACTTTTCAGGTGATTCTAGATTGTTCTAAATTAACAATTAAAAAACTAAAATCAGAACTTGCTTTCAGAATTATGGGGACAATGGGCAATGTTTATATTTTTATAAGATGCTAGGATCAAAGTTTGGTGGAAAAATCATAGATGGGAGAAAGGTATGAATCTGATTCCCTTCTGTGAGAAACTGATATGAAGAGTAAGCTGATTAAAGTATTGATGACAACCTAGGGTGGAGGAAAAAAATTCATATCAGCTAAGAAAGAACAGGCTGGGAAACAGCTTTTTTATTTGTTTGGTTTGTTTGAAACAGAGTTTTACTATGTAGGTCTGGCTCTCCTGGAACTCAGTATGTAGACCAGGCTAGACTTGAACTCTGCCTCCTGAGTGCCTGGTTAAGAAACAGCTTTTAAACTTTTTTTTTGATGTTTTCCTACATTGGAGCTGTAAGATCACTGTGACCCAGGGCCATAAACCACCTGCTAACACCTGTCAACAGAGAAACACCACCATGGAAATAACTTTAGAAAGTTGGTGAGAAGGCCCAGAGGATAAAGGCACTTAGTGCCGAGCATGATGACATTAATTTGATCCCTGGGACATACACTGTGAAGGGAAAGAACAGAGTTCTGTAATTGTCCTCTTTCTTCCACGTATGTGACGTGGCATGCCCCAAATAAACAGATACATGAACAGGGAGATGGGTAGCTAGTAGACACGAAAAATGTAATTAGGACTTTTAAGATCTTCCAGAACAAATTGTTGATATAAGTGCTGCCTACTGGCCTCCTGGGCATCTCCTCTATGGCCCACTCCAGCAATGATCAGTGTTGTCATATTTAAAACACTAAGAGGTTGCCTTCTCCTGATGACACCCCTTTTCACTTTAAAGATGGTTCGGGTAAACTCCTCAGCGGACTGGCTGGGTAGAGGAACAGCAACTGCTGCTGATCACCAGTTTTGTGGGCTGGAGATGTAGCTCAATTGCTGGAGCGCTCACTTAGTATGCACAAAGCCTGGGTTTGATCCTCAGCATCACACAAATGGCCTCCTTGAAGGTATGTCACTGGAGTGGACTTTGATGTTTCAAGAGCCCACTGCAGGCCTAGTCTTTCTCTCTGCCTTCTGCCTATAGATCAGGATGTGAGCTCTCAGCTCCAGCTTCAGTGCCATGCCTCCCTTCCTGCCACCACTCTCCCTGTCATGATGATCATGTACTAATTCTCGGAAACTAACCAAGCTTCCAATGAAATGCTTTCCTTTATAAGCCACCTTGGTTGTGGTGTTTCTTCATAGCTATAGAACAGTGATTGAGACAGTAGGAAATGCATGAAAAGAGGCTGGGAGGCACAGACAAGGCAAGATTTAAGGTGGTGCCTGCATGGCATAGGTGAAAAGCCTCCTTAAATTTCACACTATGCTTCTTGTTTCTCTCTTTATTTTCCACCAAGTCCTTGGAGGTATATAAGGGAAAGCTAGGACCTCTTCAGAGAAAAAAAAAAGACTTCCCAAGACAAAAACAAATTACCAAAGCTGTTGAAGAGACATGCTATGCTTAAATGTAGTAGAGCAACATCAAATGTTTCAAAAGCAACACTGGACACAAGATGACTAATACTTTAAAATATTAAAAAGAAAGAAGAATTGGGCTGGAGAGATAGCTCAGAGGTTAAGAGCACTAACTGCTCTTCCAGAGATCCTGAGTTCAATTCCCAGCAACCACATGGCGGCTCACAACCATCTGTAATGGGATCCAATGCCCTCGTCTGGTGTGTCTGAAGACAGCGACAGTGTACTCACATACATAAAATAAATAAATTTTTTTAAAAAAAAAAGAAGAAAAAATTAAGCATTAAAGTTTCATAGTTGATAATACTTTCAATAAATTATGAATTCAAATTAAAAAAATTCTTGGGAGGCAAGGAAAATCTGAAAAGGTTTTCCTGTAAAACAGATAATTTTTTCCAAAAAAGCATTCAAATAAAACTAGAGCTAAATCAAGGAGAAAGCCTAAGAGTTTGTTCTATCTATCTATCTATCTATCTATCTATCTATCTATCTATCTCCCCAAAGAGACAAGATCTAAAGAATGGAAAAGCAAGTATTATCTCTATGAAAAGCCAGAACATACTATCAATAAAACTGGACAGGCTTTGTGATTAACTGTGACCAATATGCTGCAGAAGGAACATGATGCAAACTCCTAGTGTAAACCTCAAGGAAGCTTTGCAGGTTTTGCTCTTTGCATTCTGGGAAACTTGAGGTGCCAAGTAGGTGAACAAACTACATGAAGAGACCACAGGAGGAGAGGCCAGCAATCCCTGGTTGCCAGCTGAGTGTGATCCTCAATTCTGTTTCTGCCAACTGAATGCTACCACACAACCCAGGTCCAGATTGGAGTACACTGAGCAAATAAGATGAGTGTTCTTTTAAGCAGCTAAATTTAAGGTAGCTTGTTATGAAGAGACTGAAATAGAAATACATCAGAAGAAAGTAAATTGAATTAATTAGAATGAATCACCTTGTGTTGTACTTTGCTTTTTATTGCTATGGTAAAGACCATTACCAAAAGCAACTAGAGGAAGAAAGAGTTTATTTGGCTCATATATACTGATCACAGTCCATCTTGAAGGGAAGCCAAGGCAGGAAATCAAGCTGGGCAGGAACTGAAGCAAGAGACCATGGTGGAATATTGTTTACTGACTTTGTTTTCCATAGCTTGCTCAGACTATTTTCTTACACTGTACAAAATGGACTGTGATAGGCCCACCCACACAATCATTGATCAAGAAAATGCCTACAGGCTTGCCTATACGCCAATCTATTGGAAGCAATTTCTCTGTTGAGGTTCCCTTGTCTTAGACTTTTGTCCCTAGCTTGTGTCGAGGTGACAAAAAAAGCTAACCCAGGCTCCCTTGTAAATCGTGATCTAGAGTGTTTCATACCTACAAAATAATGACTTTAAAAAGGATCCATTTCTTCACAGGGGTCAATAAAGGAATGCCATTTTATCTATTATGGAGGGACATCTACTACTCAAACATTATACTTATTAAAATTACACATAACTATCAGTTTCAACTGTGTGAACATGAGACTTTTAAAAAATTCACACAGTGGGCTTAAGTGTGAAAAAATGAATGAAGACATTCGGGTTCTTGGCAGTTGTGCTATATAAGAGTGCAAATTGAGGGCTGGAGAGAAGATTTAGAGGTTAACAGCACTAACTGCCCTTGCAGAAGACTTGAGTTTAGTTCCCAGCATCCACGTGGTGAGTTACATGTATCTGTAACTCCAGCTCAGGGGATAAACTCATGATGGTGTACCTAAACTCACATAAGCAAACACGCATAACATAAATAAAACACACCTTTAAAAAAAGAATTCAAGAGGGCTGCAGAGATAGCTCAGTGGTTAAGAGCACTCACTACTCTCCTGGTGAATCTGTTTTTGACTCCCGGTACCCAAGTCAAGAGGCTCAGAATCCTTTATAACGTCAACTCCAGGGTATTTGAGGACACTGGCCTCTGTGAGTACCTGCACTTACATACCCACAAGCAGAAAATCACACCTACACATAATTAAAAATAATAAATTAAATTGGATTCAACTAATTACTTGAATGAAGCCTTATTAAATAGGAACTATGAACATGTTCAAGTCCATGAAAAATGTTTGAAATCCACTCTTAGAAACTTAATTAAAATAAGAGTTTTCTAAACAAGTAGGTATCTAGCCATTGATATTTTCACCAACAAAATATTAATTACATATTCAAATATTTAATTTGTTCCTTGCATTTGTGTGAAGTTAGCAGTTTTAATTTGAGAACATTTTTAACTTTTTATGGCTACATAGAAAACATCAATAAATATTTTTCTTTTAGAAATTGTACTTTTCTCAGTAGAATTCTCTTGAGTCTTATATAAACACTGTAGCACTCATAATATATTTTGAATGTTTTAATTTTAATTTGTGTGTGTATGTATATGTGTGTAGTTGTGTGTTTGTATGTGTCCGTGTGTATGTATGTTTGTATATGTGTGTCAGTGTGAGTGTGTGTATGTGTGTGTTTGTGTGTCAGTGTGTGTATGTGCATATATGTGTGAAGATTGTGTGTGTGTGTGTGTGTTTGTGTAGGGGTATGGGGTATATGTGTGCAGGTGCCTATGGAGGCCTGACAGGTTTCAGATTCCATGGGTACTGAAGTTGGAGGTAGTTGTGAGTGCAGGATATGGATGGCAGAAGCTGAACTCAGGTCCTCTGTAAGAGCAGTGTTTTTAACTGCAGAGCCATCTTTCTAGCTCCATGGAGTGGTTTGAATGAAATTACCCCCAATAGCTAATATAATACTTGGTGGCCAGTTGGTGGAACTGTTTGGGAAGAATTAGTGAGTATGACCTCATTGGAAGAGGTATGTCACTGGGGACCAGCTTTGAATTTTCAAAAGCCCAAGGCATTTCCCATTTCCCTCTTTCATCTTTGTGGTTGATGTCTTAACATGTAAGCTCTCAGCTACTGCCCAAGCACCATGCCTGTCTGCCTGCTGCTGTGCTCACCACAGTGATAAGTTGCCTTGATCATGATTTTTCTTTACAGCAATAGAAAGGTAACTAAAATACTCCATATGTCAGACATAGATAAATAAATAAATAAATAAATAAATAAATTCAGCAAGAAAGCATACCCCTCAGTACAAAAGAAACAACAAACTAAAATCCATCTTAGGAAAGTAATTTTTTACCACTGGGATCTGAATCTGAAAAAAGGAACATTAAAATATAAAACATAGCAGGTCAGCAGCCAAGGTTTCAACTTAAAACACCATCTTTCATGAATTAAATCAACCTTTCCAAATCACAAATTCTTACGATATAAATCCAAGTATGACTGGTTCTTAGAAGGACTCAGATATGATGAAGCATTGCCATATGTTAGCTAACTGTGGCTGCCAGGAAACTTTGTGGTGATATGAGACATAAAGGGCAATTTCATTGTTAGCAGAAGATAACATTGTTGAAATGCCAAAGATGGGACATAATTGAACAGAATGGAACAGAATGATGGGAAGTGACTTTTAATTGGCCTTAATACATGCTGGTCTTAGAGTATAGGCCATTAGTGTTCTATTCAGGAACTTTTCCCCTGTGCCCATGTGTTTGAGTATCTTCCCCTCTTACTCTTCTATTAGATTCAGTGTATCTGGTTTTATGTAGAGGTCCTTGATCCACTTGGACTTGAGCTTTGTACAGGAGATAAGAATGGATTTGCATTCTTTAAAATGCTGACCGACAGTTGAACCAGGACCATTTGTTGAATATGCTGTATGAATATGAGATTCCACCTCACACCAGTCAGAATGGCTAAGATCAAAAACTCAGGTGACAGCAGATACTGGTGAGGATGGGGAGAAAGAGGAACACTCTTTGCTGATGGGATTGCAAGCTGGTACAACCACTCTGGAGATCTGTCTGGTGGTTCCTCAGAAAATTAGACATAGTATTACCTGAGGATACAGCTATACCACTCCTGGGCATATACCCAAAAGATTCTCCAACATATAACAAGGACACATGCTCCACTATTTTCATAGAAGCCTTATTTATAATAGCCAGAAGCTGGAAAGAACCCAGATGTCCTTCAACAGAGGAATGGATACAGAAAATGTGATATATTTACACAATGGAATACTACTCAGTACTTAAAAACAATGACTTCATGAAATTCTTAGGCAGATGGATGGAATTTGAAAATATCATCCTGAGTAAGGTAACCGAATCACAAAAGAACACACATGGTATGCACTCATTGATAAATGGATATTAGCCCTAAAACTTGGAATACCCAAAATACAATTCACAGACCACATGAAGCTCAAGAAAGTAGACCAAAGTGTGAATATTTCAGTCTTTCTTAGAAGGGGGAATAAAATATTCACAGGAGCAAATATGGAGAGAAAATGTAGAGCAGATACTGAAGGAAAGGCCACCCAGAGACTGTCCCACCTGGGAATCCATTCCATATACAGTCAGCAAACCCCAACACTACTGTAGATGCTAAGAAGTGCTTGTTGACGGGAGCTTGATATAGCTCTCTTGAGAGGCTCTGCCAGAGCCTGACAAATACAAAGGCAGATGCTCACAGCCAGCCATTGGACTGAGCATGGGGTTCCCAATGGAGGAGTTAGAGAAAGGACTGAAGGAGCTGAAGGGATTTACAACACCATAGGAAGATCAACAATATCAACCAACCAGACACCCCTACCCCCAGAGCTCCCAGGGAGGAAACTACCAACCAAAGAGTACACATGGAGGGACCCATTGTTCCAGCCACATATGTAGCAGAGGATGGCCTTATCTGACATCAGTGGGAACAGAGGTCCTTGGTCCTGTGAATGCTTGATGCCCCAGTGTAGGGCAATTCCAGGGCAGGGAGTCTGGAAAGGATAGGTGGGTAGGGGCACACCCACATAGAAACAGGGGGAGAGGGGTTGGATTAGGCGATTTCATCAGGGGTCATTCAGGAAAGGGATTTGAAATGTAAATAAAATATCAAAAAAAAAAAAAAGAAAGAAAGAAAGAAAGAAAAAGAAAAACAGGAAAAAAAGCAGCCAAACAAAACAACAACAACAACAACAACAACAACAACAAAACAAACAAAAACCAAAAACCAAAAACCAAGAAATACATGCTAGTATAGTTTGTAGGCTCTAAAGACTGGTACACAGCTGAATTTTACACAGCCTAAAATCTTACAGTAAAATATTTTTAAAATGATTTAAATTTAATATCAAAACACTATATAGGAATTATTTCAGGCAAAGGTTGAGGCTTTTTCTTTGTTAGTTTAAATTACATTATGACTTTCAATTACACTTCTTGAGTAATTCTTAATAGTTATCTATGGAGGTATAGTCAGTAGTTTAACATTTGAGAGTGTATATTCATTTGGTTATTTAAGCTTTTATTGAGTTTGGTCATTTTACTAGATCCTAGGTTATAATACTGAACTTAGTAATGGAAATACTGATAGAAGAGATAGAGGGAGGGGGAGAGAAAAAAGACAGAGAGAGAGACAGACAGAGAGAGAGAGAGACAGAGAAACAGAGAGGCAGAGAGAAAGACAGAGACAATATGACAGGTTTTAAAAACCAAATTCTAACTCAGTTCCTAACAGTGCAATGCAATGGTTAATAATCCAAATAACCCACCATTTATTATTACTATATATAAGCAGTATGGTAGAATTTTAAATGTTTTATTTAGTTCTAGTGACAATCCTACAGTATTATCTAATTATAAAAGTTTTGTTCACTTATGAGCCAAAGAACTTCATTTCCTTCTTAGTAAGTTCAATGTTCACTGCCCCTGGAGAAAGTGTTCAGTGTCCAAGCCACACAAACCCACCAGGTTAAAAATTATTTCCCCTGAGAATCTATAGATATGAGTTCATTGTACACTTACACCAGAGCTGGAGTTCACATGGAGTGTTTTGTAAATGGCGACCTCTCTCTCTCTCTCTCACTCTCATGGAGCGTTTGAGGATCTTCTCTTTGAACTGTTGTTTTGCTGCTTCATGATATGCAGGTGTGTGTATTTTTCTTTAGATCTGCATACACTCAGTAAGTCCTCTCAATGCCTTTTAGGGAGATTTTCTTACCATTTTAGAGGCTGAACAGAGGGTTTCTTATGAGCAAAGACACTAGAGCTAGCTATCTGGGTTCAAATGCCAGTCATCTGCTCTGTGGCCTTCAAAAAGTTATTTAAACCCTGTGCTAACTGAAGGTGCCACCCTGAAAAATTCTGTTCTAGGATATTATTATTTAATTAAGCCTGAAAAACAGTAGACAGTGTGCAAATAATTATGGAGGGGTCCAGAAAATTAAAAATGGAACTGTCATCTGACCCAACTGTACCACTCTGGGACATTTACCATAAGTTCTCTGAATCGGCATGGCATAGAGACACTTGCATGCTCATGTTTATTGATGCATGTTCACAATAATCAGGAAATCATTGAGCCTGTTTAGCTATCTACAGATGAATGCATGATTGTGTGGTTCATATACACAAAGGAATATTGTGGACCATACAAATGAAATCATGACTTTTGCTGGAAAATGAACATTATGAAAACCATTAAGTGAAATGACCCAAACTCAGAAAGCAGAAATGCTTTCTTTCACATGAGCAACCCAAATTTAAAGTTTTATGTGCACGATTAAGTAAATATGTGTGTATATGTAGATCATAAAGTGAGAAAGGGGATCAAGAAAGATGAGCTCTTGAGGGAGGGGGTGGAGAAGGGAGTGGATTGGTTCAAAGCAGAAGATTGGGACTCTGTGGGAGAAAGCGACCTGGGTAGAGGGAGTGCCAGGGAAGAAGGAAAATGGAGGAGATTCATCAGAACAAAATGACATCACGAACCTCCCAATATTGTATGATGGATGCAAGAAAAGTATTCTGGGCTTCTTGACACCTGTTATTAAATATTTTCAGATCTAAAATGATTTTACCTGACAATGTCATTCTAGTAAACTGAGTCACATTTTTATCAAAACCACAGCTCTAATAAGAGTCAACAAAAGATTTCTTTTAGAAATCACTGGTGCTCCAACCTTTGTGAAGATAGATATCAGCCAGACTGAAGGTCATGGCATTAGAAGATAGAAAATAATCGGATGCAGTGTGAGATGAAATTACACTGTAAAAGAGGTCATTACTCAACCAGGTGGAAAGTCTAATTCTCATTGTCATTCTTGGAAATGAAGCCCAGAGGCTGTCTATACAGGGCAGTCTCCTTACCCTACCCTTTCCTACCTGTTACTAGCTTCTCCACACAGTTAACTGAGCTGGGCTAAGACCCTTTGCCTTTTCTTGTCTTCACAGTTTACAGCGCTGTCTAACTCAGAACACTGGGGATGTTATATGTCCCTGGATCATCTTATGAAACTCTCAGGTCTCACAAAATGCACTTTAAAAAATGTGTATGCTTTCCTCTTGTTGATCATCATGTTAATTTCATTCTTAGGCCCAAAAAAAGACCCTAAAAGGGTAAGGTAAAATTTTGCAGTTAGTATTTACAAACTAACACTGGTTAGTTTGGAAAATCATTCTGGTCTTTATCCTATTTTTAATCATGAATGGACAGCCAAAAAGTAGAATGATACCAAGGTAATGTCCTTGAAAAAGAACAAGGAAACATTCCGACCTTAAAACAAACAAAAGCCTTGAAAGTTTGAGAAGAGCCAGGCAGAGAGCCTTTGGGAGCTCCAATCTTGCTAGAGCTCTTTTTGAAAGGAGTAAAATGAAGATGAGATAGTGACTAAAACATAACATTTATTTCAAACATACTGTTTTCCAGGCACTTTATAAAATTTTTCAAATATAAACTCATTTTATTCATAAGTTAACTGTATATAGCAGTTTTTCTCAACCTGTAGCTTATGACAGGGGTCACATATGAGATATCCTGAATACCAAATATCTATGGTTGGGGGTCACCACAACATGAGGACCTGTGTTAAAGGGTCATAGCATTTTGAAAGGCTGAGAACCACTGCTATTACTGTATATAATACAGTAATAGAATAGACATTCTCAATTTTCAGGTAAGAAAATACAAGACTGCCTATGTGAGTTTATATGAGCTGACAGACCAGAAGATGGTGTCAGATCCTCTGAAGGTGAATGTGACAAGTGGTCGTGAACTGCCAGGTGGGTGCTGGGAGCCAAATTAGGGTCTTCTACAAGAGAAGCAAGCGTTTCTTAGCCACTGCACCAATCTCTCCAGCTCTCAATAGACTGTCTTTCCCTCCCTCCTTCTCTTCCTTCCTTCCTTTATTAATTTTGAGATGGACTCTCACTACATGGTTCTAGCTGGCCAGGAACTTCCTATGTTGACCAAGCTAGCCTCTAATTCAGAGATCCCCCTGCCTCTAACTTCTGAATGTTGAGATTAAAAGAATGTGCCATTGCCATCATGCCTGGCTTTTTGGTAATTAATCATGTTAAGACAGGGTAGAAACTGCTGTCAGTGAAAGCCTGACTTGGAGCAATGTTCTCCTGCTCTCTCCATGCCTGCCATCTCCTTGGCTTTATTGTGTTACTTTCTAGGCATTTCTTCATTCTCTTTGGCCTACTATCAGAGGTTCTCCAGAAAAAAGTTCCTTCCATTGTCTTCATCTTATTATTGCTTATTTCTCTACTACTATTCCATAGACTATTTTGTAGAGTCTTTGGAGGAAGAAAATATAGCTGTCTGCACTCGTTTTACATCATCAACCATAAGCACAAAATTTCTTTCTAAAGCAGAGGCCATGGTCATAGATAGCTTGTTAGCCTTTTTTCATGAACACTTACTCTCGAGGTAGGAATCATACTGCATATGATCATTTTCTATTTTCTAATGCCATGACCTTCAGTCTAACTTACCTATGTATTGTCAACTAGACTGGCCAAATTATGGAGGTCAGAGCATTAATGATTTCTAAATGGAATCTTTTGTTGACGCTTATTAGCACTGTGGTTATAAGAAAATATAACTCAGTTTATTGGGATGCCATTGTTAGGTAAAATTGTTATAGATTTGAAAATATTTAACAATTTGTGTAGTAGTATTTCTCAAGTTATATATTTTAAAACAGCAATTATGAGAAATAATCTAAAAATAAGAGTGAGATGATAAAATAGAGAAGATATGTTTTGGAAATCATGCTTACTCTTAGAATAAGGATAGTCTACAGGTCAACTTTTGTATTTAACTTTTAAATTCATTTTGCATAAAACTTACTTGTCTATTTTCTCCTTTGAAAAGCACTTTCTATAAAGATCACTAACAATTAACATCTTAGTTTCCTTTTCTGTTGCTGTGACAAAATACTCCAAAGGAAGAGAAAAAGGAGTCAATTTGGTTTACAGTTTCAGGAAAATGGAGCCCATCACAGCAGGGAAAGCATGCTGGCAGGTGTTTGAATCTAGACAGTCATACTGTATTGACAGAAGCAGAAAAAGAACAAGAGGGGTTGGGCTATGCTAAGTGTGGAGGAGTGTGCAAAGTAAAGGCTCTACAGACACATGACTGTCTGGGGATCCATTGTTCAACTATAGGCTTCCCAGGGACATTCCACAAACCACAGCAATCTGTTCTCCTCAGAGTATACTTTGAGATACTGCCAGTTAGGGCCAGATGCTATTTTAATAGTTAGAGTTTTTAGAATTTGATGGGAAAGCTGAGCAGACTGCTCCTAAGTTTCTGATTTTGAAGCTGGTACAGTATCTGGAGACACTGGGCTGGAGATACTTCCTTTGGGAAGAAATAACAGGCTTTCAGAGAGCTGTCTATGTTGTGTATGTATTTTCAACTTCTGTAGAGAAGACATTTTCTTAGGAGGTGCACACACACACTGAAAACATCTTAATTCAATAGCAGGAAAGAGAGTCATAAAGTTTTCCCATGGGTAGCCTTACCTATTCCACAAGAAGGCTTTTGCATCCTGCTGTGTTTGACTGGCAAAACCAGTGGGCATGCTGGCTTCTGGAAGTCACTCCGCTGGACGCTCTTGGTGTCATAAGATGGTTGGGAGACATGTTTTGGTTCTTCACCATGGAACCACCATTTTCTCTTCACAGAAAAAAATGAAAATGCACTGTCAAATAATGATGGAACTTTTCATTTGATGCTTAAAGTCTACAAATATTATGAATATTCAGTGATTTAATGTAACAAGATATTAGTCTAGAATTAACATATTATTCCCTTTAATGTATGGTTTGTTTGTATGATGTATATGCGCATGTAATACTCATGTGGAGGTCATTACATAGGGTATCTTCCTCAGTTGCACTTCAATTTTGTTTACTGCAACATGGTCTATCACTGAACCTGAAGCTAAGCAATCCTGCTCTGCTAGCTGTCTAGTGAGCTCCAAGGATCTCGCCTATCTCTGCCTCTTCTCATCCCTTTCCTGTCCTGGTCCCCCAGCACTAGTATTACAGGCATTGGGGATCCAAGCTCAGGTTCTCATGGTAACATACATGTTACTGAGAGTGTCCCCTGGGATTCATAAATAGAGTAGTAAATGTTTTCACAAGGACATTAGCTGGGAAATGGTATCTAAAAATAGTCATATATTTTGGCTAAAATATATCTGCTCAATTTTTACACTACCTTCTAGTAACAGAGCCATGAAGTTAATACAGTAGCTATATTTCTATACACTTTTATTATTTCATTTATAGACCACACACATTAAACATGATTTAATCTAAAATTATCTTCTATTCTTTTTATTATGGCAAAACAAATGATGTATTATCTACAATGATGTTTTGCAAAGTTTTTAGTCCATAAATCATCCCACATCATGGAATATACCCTACATTCTACATATAATGTATGCATATATAAAAGTGAGGCACACCTAGCATGAACTTTTTGTTGTGATTATTGCAGGGACTCAGCTGTTCTAGTTTACTGCTTTCACTTCCGTCCTATTCATGATTCTGAGCACAACTCACTGATTTTTAATTCATAAACCTGTACTTTTTGACATAAAAAACTGCCCTAAGGGGAACCACCTCCAATGTTACTGAAATGTCAGTACTAAACACTGTAGAAGAGAGAGAGACCTGATGGGTTCTTAGCATCTCTGAGTACTCAACCCTTAGAAATTGAGAGAGGAATGAATTGTTACTCAGCTCTGATCAAAGTAATAAAATGACCAAAGGTGACGCCACACCTGGAAGTTTGGTATCTGATTAGGGATCAATATGATCTTGGGTATAAGAAAGTAAATGTTGGACGAGAGGTGACTCAGCAGGGGAAACTGCTCACCAAGTGTGGAGGTATAAGAGAAAATGTTCCCCCAGGCTCAGGAGATTGAACACTTGGTCCCAGCTGGTATTGCTGTTTGGGGAGGTTGAGGAGGCATGGTCTTGCTGGAGCTGTTTTGTTTACACCCTCTGTGTTGTGGTCCCATTGAAGCTTCTCAGCTTCTTATTCTTGCCACCATGCCTGCCACTTGATGTCCCTGCTTCTCTGCTTACAATAGACTCATATTGTTGAAAACTTAAGCCAAAATAAACTCTTTCATAAGTTGCTTTTGGTTGTGTTTTGTTACAGCAACAGAAAAGTAACAATGAAGCAAGCAAGCCTAGAAATCTGAGTTCAATCCCCAGAACCCACAGTAGGGGGATAGACCTGTCTCCTGAAATTTTCCTCTGACTTCCACACATGCATTGTGGCACTGTAACCTGCTTACACATACAAATAATAAAGTAAGTGTCTCTTTAAAAAAACCAACTATGAGTCTATAGTAAAAGATGCCTGTAACATGATATAAGAGGAATGGGCATGTACATTACAATAGTAAATTCTGACAATTGAGGCTCATTGTCAGAATACAAAGGGAAAGGCATTCCTAGGGCCACCCTACAGAGCTGCACAGGGCCTCAGTTCTTACACGAACTTAGCTTCTCAAAAGACAAGCATGTGAGAAAGAACTGTGTACCATATGAATATTTCTAATGGGGTCAACTTTATCAATAGAGATTGTTGAGAGGCTTAGAAATAGAGTAAATTCATGAAAATGCCAATAACAGCAAAAATATTTTGTGGGGATGGGAAGCAAGAAATCAAGAAAGGATGAAAATATGGAAGGAAAACACTGTTCTGGGCTGAGGCACAGCCACTAATCCTGGTGGGTTGTAAGAGATATTCTTAGACTGGACAAGATGGGATGCACATAAACAAGAGGATCAAGAACTGAATAGGACACAAGGGAAGCAGATCTCAGCTTGTTAAATCAGCTCCAGTTTTAGGCCAACAACTTGCAGCCAAGAATAATAAAACAATGGGCTATTATAAACACATTTCACAGAAATTGAGCAACTAGGAAATTCAGGACAAGACTGAAATTGACTAATGTCTTATATTTCCAGAATGAGCTATAACATGAATTTTATGTGGACTACTTGCTCTAGGTCTTAAGAAAATTCTAGAACAGATTACTAAACAGATGGTGTCTTCTCACTATCTGGCTAAAAATAGTCATTTGCTACTGGTCTTAGACTGCCTGCTTTCTCACAGCTCTCCTCCATCCCATAATTATAACAATGCTTATTATGGCAAACTAGAATGTATATGCCTTCTTTTACTTCCTTTTAGAACAATTCTGAGGTGGGCATATACCTTTACAGACGAGAAAACTACAGAGATTAAGAAATACCTCCAGGTACAGTGCTGGCTGGCAACCACCAGCACCTACCTATCTGTACAGGCCCCAAATTTCTGTGTTCTGTTGTTACTGGATAAGGGCAGATAAGCACAGGTTTAATCATATCTTCTCAAAGTGCTAAGTGTCTTAGTCCATTCTGTGTAGACGGACCCTCATGGATGCGGTAATTTATGGTAGGAAACCAAGGTGGAGTCCCTTATTTGGTTACTTCCTTCTGAAGCTGACTATCAGCCTTCAAGTATTGAAGCCCAGCAATCAAAAGGCCCCATTGGCTGCCCTAATTAACATGCCCAATCAAAATTAAGTACCTCATCCATACACGGGGGGGGGGGGGTGTCCCCTTGTACCTTTATAAACTGCCATTTGCCTATGGGCCACATCTGTCTCCTCTCTATCCAGAGGCAGTCCTTTGCCCATTGGGACAAATACCCCTTCTCCCTCTCCCCTATTCCTTTCCCCTTCTCCCTCATCCTCCATCTCCTGTCTTTGACTCTTATTCCCTGACCTCTGTTCTGCTGGGCAAATGAATCTCCATTGTGCTGAGAAGTTGGTCTTGGAGGTCCAGCACCGACAGTTTTCCTTTCAGTACCAATTCTTCCTGTTAGACTAGCTTTTAAAAAAACTAAACAAACAGCAGCAGCAGAAAACCAGCTTTACTTTTTCTAGCACCCACAATTTTATGTCAGTAGGTAGAAATGTATATATGATCATTTCATTTAAAAAAAATCTTGTAAACCAATAAAACTAAATGCCAGGTGTGGTAACACACACCTGTGACCTCAGCACTAAGGAATCTGATGAAGAAGGATTTCAGGTTCAAGGCTTGGGCTACCTACATAGGGAGATGCTACCCTACATAGGGGTCCTACCAGACTAACCAACCAACCAAAGAAAGTATATCTTGAGGTCTCAGTGTACAATCATACCAATAGGCAGCAGTTAAAATATTTAGGCAGCTTAACTTTATTTTAGAGTCAACATTATTATATTTTAATTAAACTAACTTTTAAAAAGAAATATCATCCTGAATTAAGGAACAAAGTTTATACATATGAAATAAAAAATGGGCATTTTTTTTTTAGGTTCCTGGAAATGAGGGAATTTGCAAATTCATTGTTGCTTTCATTTTATTTTTGAAATATGAATATTCCCTTCACTGTGTGCACCGATCCACTGATCCCTCTGTAACTGTGGTGCATCTTGCTCATCTCTGCTCCACTCCATTTCTGGCTCTTGATGATCTAGTGAGTGTGTTACAAATTGCCAGCTAGCCTTGCAGATGGCAGTTGCTAATTTTTGTCATTGTTTTTCACAATACTTATACACTAGAGTAAGCTATTTGGGATTAAGTTTTCAAGCTTCTACCTTTGTATTTTCTAAACCAATCTCATCTCCTAGTGGCTCCACTGTGGAGAGAGACCACTTAGATACAGATCTGAACTAGCACTTGGTAACTGTTAACAGCAGAATGGTAGATGGTGTTAGTATAGAGGGCCCCCCAGACAATCTCCATTTAAATATGACTGGAAGCAGAACTCCACCTAACCAGTGATGGGAAGGAAATGAAGCAGGGTGAGGTATCTGAGACCATTCACACGACACACCTCTCTTTCCACAAACACCCTGCTGGAAAACACATACATGAGAAACTGCAATCCTCTCTGCAGTGGCAGATTATGTTGTGCAGTTTATAGACTCAACACTGTGTTAGGTCTCCTACTTCAGAATCCAGCTATAAGTAGGAAACAGTGGGCTCCTCATAGCTGTGCAGATCAGCAGACTGTGCCACTAAGAACAATTGCTTATAACATGCTTCCTTCATGTACAAAGAATGTTCTATATGGTAGTCACTTCTTGTTCATGAGACTTTCTCTGATCACCTGTTTAAAACCTCAACTCTGGGCCAGCAAGATGGAGCAGAAGGTACATGCACTTGCTACTAAGTCTGATGACCTGAGTTTGTTCCCCACAGCACTGACACATGGAAGAGAATAGGTTCTTGCAACACACACACACACACACACACACACACACACACACACTTAAAAGAAAAATAAGGTTGCAACTCTAGTGCCAGCAGTCCTCCCTGTTCTCCATGCAAGCCCATGCCATTCAACATCCTAATTAGTTTACTTCTGTTGCTTATTCCTCCATTAGAATATGAGCAGCCTAAGGTCAGAGCATTTCCCCCATTTATTTGGCTCATTGCTGAATCTCTAGCATCTAGACTTGACCAAAAGTATCTATTTTAAGTCTGCTGCATAACAGTTTCCTCAGAGATTAAAACATTCCATCCTACAAGAAACTTCTCAGGAAGGAAGGTATATAACTCAAAATAGCTTCAGGAAGTCCCTGAAATTGATGAGATTCACTAGGCCCAGAGTAACCAATAAAGACTGGGGAGAGCCCCTTTCAGAAAGAAAGAAGCTGAGCTACAGAACAACAGCAGCAGCAAAATAAAACAAACAAAAAGCATTCTGTAGCGAGAGAAGAGGCTGTGTACAAAGGAGCTCAGGGGAAGTTTGCAGGATGAAGGCAGCATCCCACAGCTGGCTTTGTGTGAGTGGCATGACTACACCTTTGGCAAATGAATTGGACTACACACTTGCATGGGTGAAATTTACGGTACAGGCAGCATAGTCAGAAACATGTTCCTCTGACCAACCAAATACACGTATGTCTTAATCTCTGAGCTTGTGAATAGTTGTGTCACACTGCAAAGGGGCATTGTAGGCAGAAATTTTGAGATGGGGGGCTTATCCTGGAGTGTGGGAAGGTCCTACAGTAATCTCAAGAGTCCTTCTATGAGAAGGGCATGATAACTGTCCAGAGGAAAGAGGTGAAGGTGTGCTGCTGCTGACTCTGAAGAGGAAGATGCCTTGAGCCAAGGTCTAGAGGTAGCTTCTTCATTCTGGGAAAGGCAAGAAACAGGTTCTCCCTTAGGACCTTTTGGGGAACCAGTGAGATAGAGTTTGAACTTCCAAGCTTCACGACTGTCTGAGAGTAGACCTGTGTTTCTTTTGGCCAGACTGAAGCTTATAACTGAAAACAGCAGCAATAGATGGACAGCTATCCTTCAACAAATCTGACTCAAAAAATAAAAATAATTTTTCTTTTCTTTCTTTTTTTTTTTTTTTTTTGTTGTTGTTGTTGTTTTTGAGACAGGGTTTCTCTGTGTAGCCCTGGCTGTCCTGGAACTCACTCTGTAGACCAGGCTGGCCTCGAACTCAGAAATCTGCCTGCCTCTGCCTCCTGAGTGCTGGGATTAAAGGTGTGCGCCACCACTGCCCCGCTTGTACTTTATTTCTTATGGTAGATAAAATGAGGAGTTTGGCTAAGCCAATAGTCTTAGGCCAGAAAGAAGACTGTAATATCTGTTTACTATGTAACCACCCAGGAGTATTATCAATAAATATTTTAAATAATAACACTTTATACAGATTGTAAAGACTAAAGAATATAATTTATATAAAATTTAACTTATTCTTAGCAGTTTATGTGCATTAAACAAGAGGAAGCTGGTCTTTTGTAGGAAGTCAGAATTTCTGAACATCATGGGAAGTGCTATGTTAGCACATGACAGAAACATAACTCTGCAGAGAATTCTGTTCAGCAATCCTCAAGCAGAACTTATTGGCTACAGACTGGTGCTCTAGAAACATTAGACAGATTCTTCCAACCATCCCTCTTCCCACCCACATAGAGCTTAGATGCCATGGTTCTCTGCTAAGCCCTAGGTTAGCTTAAACTACTGGTTACAACAGCACTACTCTGAGATGTATCATGACCTTTAAATAGACTGTGATCAAATTGCCCAGCAAAACAGCTTCTGAGTCTAATTCTATATTTATATATAGCAAACATCTGTCCAACCTGCTTTTCTGGCCCTTTATTATCAATGTAAGGAACTGGATCATTGTATGTTCTTGCATTTGTATATATGAATTTAGCATAATTTACACGTCTTCTGTCCACACACGGTTTTGAGTGTTGTGTGCTTTTCCCAGGATTTTTTTCAGTTTTGGTTTCTTCTTGTTTTTCTGTAACACACGCTATACCAACATCTTCTATTTTATGCTGTCTGAAAAACATAAGTGGTAGATTATTTATCCCAATAAGCATCTCAATAATTATAATTAAATGAGATAAGATCTAAATATCTTTCAAGCATTTGGTAGACTTATGCTATTAAAATTTGAAATTGGAGTATCTTCTCACTTTAAATCCTGCAGGAATTAAAGGAATCTGTGTTAATAGTGATTATTATCATGACATATTAGTATACTGAACAGACTATCATATTTTGAAGAGTAGTGACTTGATTGTGTTTATAAATCATTAAGTGTTTATGCACATGGGTAGGTTACATGCTAATCCAAACATATCTTTTTAAAAAGTTTTATTTGGGGGCTGAAGTGATGGCTTAGTGGGCAGAAACAGGTAAGATAAGTTGCCTCACATGTACCTGAGTTCGAATCTTAGCAGCCATATAAAAAGCAGGGTAAGGCTGCAAGTGCCTGCAGCCTTGGAGCTGTGGGAGATAGAGACAGGAGGATCACTGGGATTGCTGACAGCCAGTCTAGCTCCAGGTTCAGGGAGAGAATGGTAGAACAGGGCACCTCAACATCACTCCACATGTAGCCCACCCCACAGGTACATGCAAAACACACTAGATAGATAGATAGGTAGGTAGATAGATAGATAGATAAGATAGATAGATAAGGTAGATAGATAAGGTAGATGAAGAAGTTCCTATGTTAAGAGCAGATTTTCACACTGTATGCCTAGATAATTCAAGCTTCTGAACAAGGGTAATGACTTAATTTTAAAAATTGACTTGGAAAACATTATCAAATGTTCACCATTTTTATAATTTTGAGAAAAGACCACTGTGCAAGTTAAACAATCAGTTCAATCTCAATGCTCTTTTCTTCTAATAGTTATGCTATAAAAATAAAAATTGGTAGATGAGGTGGCACATACCTGTTAGTCTAGTGCAGGCAGGGGCAGGTGGATCTCTGTGAGTTCAAGGCCAGCCTGGTTGAGAGAGCAAGATCCAGACCAGTTAGAGCTACTGTCTTAAAACACCAAAAGAAATTACAAAAGAAAATTAAAGATATGCTTAAAATATTTCATAAACCATAGGAAAAACTTTTTATAACCTCAAGGACCATTAGCGTCTGAAATTAAAATAAGGGGGAGACAAGCTTAAATCCTTTGCCACTCAGGAGCCACTTGAAGAACCTAGTGAGCTCTCCATAGAAGTCTGAAGATCAGCAGCAAGAATCTTTTAAACCTACAGAAGATTTGTTCCTAGGTGTAGAAGATATGCCTACGCTTAACTGAAGTGAGACTATGTCTGACATTCAGTTTGTACATCAATACAGAGTGAACCTGAAGACCCTAAGGAAAACCAAGAAACATTGAGTGGGTCAACAACCTGACAAGCTAGGGTAACAATAAACAAAGATCCAAACACCCACTCAAGAATGACCACATAGTCACAACAAGAAACATCACCAACGACCAAATTGCAGATACTTAGATGCTACAGAAAACACACAAATAACATGAATAACCAAGATGATATGTATTTCTAGAAATTAGAACCCCCATCAAAATAATACCAGAGAAAATCAACTTAGCTGATACACAAGGAAATGATTTTAAACTTGAATAAGACATAAATAAATGCCTGAAGACCTAGGAAACAAACAGTAGAAGAAATAGTGAAAACAATTGAAGATATTGTAAAGAAAACTGAATAAGAAGATAGAATCTCTGAAGGACAAACTGAAATAAAGCTTAAAAACTCAGGAATCCAAACAAAAGGCTCCGAGGAAAATGTCACCCATGGACCAAGTGGTAAAGAGACTATCTAGTCTTGAAGACAAGGCCCAGACTCTGGGTCACTATATAAAGACAACATTTATGAATAATAGGTATAGAACAGTGGTTCTCTGCCTAATGCTGTGATGATTTAATACAGTTCCTCATGTTGTGGTGATCCCTAATCATACACTATTTTCTTTGCTATTTCATAACTTTAATTTTGCTATTGTTAAGAATCATAATGTAAATATCTGTATTTTATGATGGTCTTAGAAGACCCCTGTGAAAGGGTCATTCAACTCCAAAAGGGGTCATGACCCACAGTTCAGAACTGCTAGATACAGAAGAATGAGAAGAAACTTGAACAGGGATATAGAAAACATTTCAACAAAATCATAAAAAAAAAAATACTAAATTTAAGAAAAGAGATGGGGGCAGGATCAGGTATAAGAGGAGAAGCCCAGAGGGCTGGGAGAATGAATGGAAACATAGTTGTTGGAGGTGGAGAATGGGGGTGGGAGGAAAGTCCCAGAAATATGGGAAGTGAGAGGCTCACAGGACTCAATGTGGGTGACCATAGCCAAAATGCCCAATAGTGGGGAGATAGAATCTGAAGAGACCACCGCAGTAGTTAGACAGAGCCCCCAGTAAAGGGATGGGGATACCAACCTACCTTTAAATTTTTTGACCCAAAATTGTTCCAGCCCAAAAGAAATACAGGGATAAAAAATCAGGCAGAAACTGAAGGAAAGGCCAACTAGTGACCTGCCCAACTAGAGATCCATCTCATGTCCAGGAACCAAACCCTGATACTATTACTGATGCCATGTTGTGCTTGCAGACAGGAGTCCTCTGAGACTGTCCTCTGAGAGGATCTACCAGCAGTTGACTGAGACAGATGCAGATACTTACAGGCAAGCATTGGGCTGTGGTTGAGAACCCCTATGGAAGAGTTAGGGGAAGAACTGAAGGAACTTAAGGGAATGGCAAGCCCACGGGAAGACCAACAGCCTCAGCTAACCTGGAGAGTGAAGACACTGGGAGAGGTTGCACCTAGTACTGTAGAGGCTTGATGTCCCAGAGAAGGGGGATGGGGAGAGACACGCTCAGAGGCAAGGGGGAGGGGGAGGGGAAGAATTCTGGGAAGGGGTACCAGGAAAGGGTCCAACATTTGGAATGTAAATAATAAAATAATTAATTAATTAAAAAATAAAATAAAAATCTATATACCACTACACTAGAAAATCTAAAAGAAACAGTCTGGATGTATATGAGCTACCAAAATTAAATAAAATGAAATAAACAATTTAAGTAGACAGACAACACCTATTGAGATAGATACAATAACTAAAGATCTCCCAACTGAAAAAACCCAGTAACATCTTGATACAGTTCAAAAGTCCACTAGAGTTTCAAAAAAGAATTAACATCAATATCTCCTTCCAAATTATTCTGTAAAATAGAAAAGGAAGAATTCTAAACTATTTTTTAAAATCCAGCATTGATCTTGCATAAAAAGACAAGAAGCAGTCAAAGATTTAACCAAAAAAAGAAAGAAAGAAAAGAAAAATAATTATAGGCCAATCTGTTGAATATAGACACAAAAATAAAAATTCTCAATAAAGTACAAAACAAAATTGAAAAGCACATAAAAAAGATCATCTACTATGATCAAGTTAGCTTCATCCTAGAGAGAGGCAGGAATAGTTCAACACATGGAAATCACTAGATGTAATCTGAGCCAGGCAAGGGGACACACAACTTTAGGGAAGACAGAAGTAGGTGTATCTCTGAGTTTGAGACCAGCCCAGCCATCATAAAGAGTTCCAGGCCAACCAGAACTACACAGTAAGACTCTATTTTGAAAAAGCACAATAGAGAGATAAATGAATAAATGTACTCTATCACATAACAAGACTCAAGTACAAAAAAATTACACAATTATCTCATCGGATTCAGAAAAGACCTTTGACAAAATTCAGAATTCATTCATGACAAAACTTTGAGAGAGTCTAGGGATAAAGGGACATATTTCAACATATTAAAGGTAATATATAACAAGCCTTCCCAATATCAAGAACATGACAAGGATGACTACTTTCTCTATCCCAGTTGAATATAAGGCTTGAAGTCTAAGCTGTACCAATAATGCAAGTGAAGAAGATGATATGAAAGAAAGAAGTCAGTGTTTCCTTATTTGCAGATATGATTCTATGTGTGAAAGACCCTAAAGACTCCACCAAAAAACTTCTAATACTGATGAACACATTTAAAATTAACACACAAAAAAAATCAGAAAACATACTGAGAAGGAAATCAGGAAAGCAATCGCATTTCACCTACTCTGTGTGTGTGTGTGTGTGTGTGTGTGTGTGTGTGTGTGTAGGATAATATATGTGAATAAATTTAACTAGGGAAGTTAAATACTGAAAATACAAGAAGATAGAAATATCTGGCATGGCAGGAGATTGATTGGCAGAATTGTGAAAAAGGCCATCTTAGCAAAAACAGTTTACAGATTAAATGTAATCTCCATCAAAATTCTAACCCAATTCTTTATAGAAATTGAAAAATAATATTAAAATGTATACAGAAATACACACACACACATACACACACAAATCAGACGGTGAAAACAGTTCTGAACAATAAAAAACAACTGAGGTATCAGTACCCCTAATTTTAAGCTATACTCAAAGCTATAGTAATAAAAATAGCACAGCACTGTTATTAAAACAAACAATTGATGGAATAGAATTGCGAACCCTAATGTAAGACATCTATAGGCATGTGATGCGTAGCTGGTAAGCATTCTGTAAGCTGCCTCTTCTGACAAAGCTATACCCTGAAGAAAAGATAGCACCATCAAAAACAAAAACAAAAAAACAAACAAAAAAACTGTGCTAAGGCAGACACTGGTGCCTAAGTCTGATAGAGGAGAAATGGGGGAATAGGTCTGAACCTATTGGTATGGGAAAGGACTTTCTAAACTAGACTGAGATAACACAGACAATTGATAAATAAAACATGAAACACCACCAATTACGTGAAGAGGCAGCTTACAGAATGGGGAAAAAAACTCTTTATCAGCTACACATATGACAGAGAATTTTCATCTAGAAGATACAAAGAACTACAAGCTAAACATGAAGAAAATAAACAATCCAATTAAACAATAGAGCATGGAATTAAACAGTTCTCAAAAGATGAAACACAAGTGACTGAGAAACATTGCAAAAAATAGTCCGACATCCTTAGAGAGTTAAAGGTAAGTTGAGATATTCTCTGACAGCAGTCAGAATGGCTACGGTCAAACAGCACAGGATAGAAGAGCTGTTTGGAGATGTGGAGATAGGGGGACAATCAACTGCCAGTGGGAGTGGGAACTGGTGATGCCACTATGGAAATCACTGTAGAGCTTCCTCAAAAAGTGAGAATTTATCTACCATACAACTCAGCTCTAGCACTCTTGGGCATTTATCATACAAAATACCCTGTATCTTAACACAGCGCCACCTGCTAATCCATGGTCAATGCTGCTCTATTCATAATAGCCAAGAAAAGGAAATAGCTTAGATTCTAAAAGATTACCTTTTGGAAAAGCTATATGAACACATACTTATATTAGTTTGCTTTTCTATTGCTGTAATAGGACATTCTGACCAAAACCAACCCCAGGGAGGAAAGGGTTTATCTCAGCTTACACATCACAGTCCATCACTAAGGGAAGGCAAGGCAGGAACCTGGTAGTAGGAACTGAAGCAGAGGCTGTGGAAGAGTGGTGCTTACATGATCAGGTCTGTCACAGCAATACTCTCCCACTTCTGGTACAGATTTGGCTTCATTGGGGTTTCTATGGCTTTGAAGTGACACCATGACCAAAAGGCATGTTGGAGAAAAAAGGAATCATATAGCTTACACTTCCAGTCACAGTCCATCAGTGGAGGAACTCAAATGGGGCTGGACCTGCAGGCAGGACTGATGCAGAGGCCATGGAGCAGTGCTTACTGGCTTGCTCCCCATGGAGCTCAGCCTGCTTTCTTAGAGAACCTAGGACCACCAGCCCAGAGATGGCACCAATGATAATGGGCTGGGCCCTCCTCCATTGATGACTGAGAAAATGCTCTATGGTTGGAACTCATGGAGACATTTTTCAACTGAGGCTACTTCCTATCTGACTCTATTGTGTGTCAAGTTGACACACAAAAACCAGCCAGTACATGGAGTGAAGACTCTGGGACTTTTAACACTATTTATGTTTTTAATGTGAGATCTTGGGGATGAATAAGAAAATGTTTGTGTGTCAACTAGACAAGGGGTCAGTTGTACTAGACACTCTCCATGTCTTGATCAGTTTGATTTCTTATACAACTCAAGATCACCTGCCCAAAGATGGTATCACCCACAGTGAACTGAACCCTCCTACATCAAGAAAATGCTTAATCAACCTGCATACACACCAGTTGATGGAGGCAATTCCTCAATTAAGGTACCCCTTCCTAGGTGAATCTATTTGTGTCAAGTTGACAAAACTAACCAGCACACTACCATTGTGGAAGCATTCAAAAAATATATACATATACAAATTTAATAAATGTTTAAATAAATTTGACCTACAATGGTAGAGAAATACATAAACTAGACACCACAAGCTAGCAAAGAAAATTTCAGCACCAGTAATGTATTATTATTAAAACAGTTTTCTTTTTGGCCAGTGGGATTTCACAGACCTCCAAGCATCACAGGCTATTGCTTTTTCTCTTGGTTACTCCCCAGATCTTGATGGTAAGACCCTATTGCTCAAGACACCACATACTTGAGTCATGTGTTACTGGGGGCAGACTTTGAGACTTCAAAAGATTTGTGCCACTGCCATTGTGCTATTGTTCTGCCTCCTACTTGTGGGCCAAGCTACAAGTTCTCAGCTGTTTCTGCTACCATGACTTTACTCTGCCATCAATGATTAACCATCTGAAACTGTAAGCCCAATTAAATGTTTTTTTGTCTAAGTTGATTTTTGTGTTTTGTCATAGCAATCGAAACATAGCTAATATAAGGAGTTAACTGACCACTTTCTAATTAGATTTAATTCCTACTCTATGAAACAGAAGCTATACCTGGCACCATTAATGGGGCTAAGAACATGTGACTAGATGCGTTAGAGGCTCTGGAGAACCTATTATTCTGCTAAGTGGACGTAATATTAAAATGATTCCTAATGACTGATTGCTATACCCATAGATCTGTACCCATCTCTCATCAGAGAAGCTACCTCTTGCAATAGCAGGCAATTAACAAAGACCCACAATTGGTCAATGTGCTGTGAATAAGAGACTTCAAAATACACAGACCTAAATGGGACATCTATATCATACCTTTCTACTCCGGGCTCAGGGATTTGAAAGATTATCAATAACCACAAGTGTTGGGTGACTACAAGAAAACAGTATTTCCTCTACACACCTGGAGAGTTGCACATATGAACTCACAGCGACTCTGACAGCATGCACAAGACCTGTGCAAACTCAAGCCAGACAAATCCCGGCATGGAAGGGGCTATATGGGCACAAAGTCCCACCCCTACCCAAGGGGTTATTGGTAAATAATGGTTGCTAGGCTCAGAATCAGGTTTTGTTTTTGTTGTTTGTTTGTTTTGTTTTATTTCATTTTAATGGTGTGACCCTGGTAGGATGACCATGCTCCGGGGCAGGTCCCATATCCAAGAGAATTTGGGTGACACTAATTGGACTCAATGGGTTACAAAGAGAAGGAAAGAAATGAGTGAGAGCACATGAAGATGGACAGATAGAAAGGAGGGGGTGTGTCTGGCTAGAATTAGGGGGAGAAATATGATCTAAATACATTGTATCCTCAAAAGAATAAAAACATGGTTAAAACAATAGCAAAGATTCTAGATTTATACTGACAAATTTCAGCTTTGCCTTATCCACAACCCTTAAAGTACACCCACTACCTTACTTCAAATTGAAGCCAGCCCATCCTTTCTATTGTAATTTTTCAGTTAAAAACCTTGAAGAGCTTTTCATTACACTTAGAGTAAAACCCAGTCTTCTGATTATATCGAGTGTGCACTGAGCCAGCTAATCTCTTCAATCTCATTCAAGCTTCTTTCCTGTTTTCAGTTCTCTTTTCCTCAGGCACCTTCTCTGCTCGTCCTTCTCCAGCGCCACTGATCTTTCCCAGATCTCTAGCATCACTTGGGTATCAGTTGAAAAATCACCTCCCCAGACCTTCCTAGATTCCTCTCTCCATGATGCTCTAGGCTTGTACATTCTTTTGTGGCTCTTACTATAACTCAATATGCTGCATGCATACAGTTCTTTGTCTCTAGTAAACACCAGAAATACCCTTATGGATCAGTAAGTACCATGCAGTGGGGACGATTAGTTCACTGATCACTGCTTGCCTGACACCCAGGCAAGTGTGTCCTGTCCAGCTTACGTAAGTACTTCGTGTTGTACTCCTCACATATTTCAGGTGAGCGTACTGGACTTTTTCTCCACTCTGCCTTTGCTTTAGCTGTACACTCTTAACCCTCGCTCTACTCCACATAAAAACACTATTTGGATTCTTAGTGATTATATTTCCTTGATTTGTAACAAAAAAAAAAAAAGAAAGAAAGAAAGAAAGAAAAGAAACAAAAAAGAAAATGCCACTTTGCAAAGGATTTAGAAAAACTGATTACTGGAAAAGTATAAACAGCTTCTAAGATGTTTCTATTACATTCCCAGAACTGTATATTTACTTCAAGATTGTAACTTTCTGATCAATTTCCGGCTGTGAAAATTGGTCTCCTCTTTCTCCATGTGTTCCTCATGGTTGAACACCAACACATCTGTATTAGAATTAGATCCCTGAAGGAAAGGGTTGTGGATGTTGGCTTACAAGTTTATGCATTTCACAGTGTGGATGACTGTATATAACAAATAAGTGTGAAATATCTGAGTCTATAGAAACATCTTTGTACAATGAAACACCTTGTACAAACACTAATGTGCCTGAGACCCTAGGTTCTATACAAGCAATGCAAACAATAGCAACAAAACAGAAAGCAGTCAGGCTTGGACTGGAACCCCAACTCTGCCATTAATATCTAAGGTTCCGTTCCTGGATTTATTTGAAAGAACAATAGCTATTGTGACTGATGTGAGAGAAAGAGTAACGCTGGCTAATTCACCAGCAGGTCTCTCCATGCCAGGTGCTGCATAAGGCTCTGGGTACAGCAGGGAAACAGAAGAAAACTCCTGTCTTAATGGGGCTTACATTCTAGGGAAGGCAGAGAAGAATTGAAACGGGGGGCACACACAGTCCTTTAGATAGTGCCACACGGTAAGGACAATATCCAGGAAGGAAGAGGCATGCAGGTTTGTGGGAGGAGAGGCTGCGTTTGGGGGCGGGTGATGTGAAGGTGGTAACTGAAAAACGAAAGGGAGGGATAAGAGCAAATTAAGGATAGGAGCGTTCTAGCAGGGAGAACTGTGCCTGTCAACAGTCTTACCAGAAATGTGTCCACCCTTAGACATGGTCTCCAAAATTAAACAAACAAACAAGAAGGTATAATTTAACCTGTCAAATAGTGATCTCTGAGGTTTGTTCCTAGGAACTTGTTTCAACCAGTTCTCTAGCTGGCCACTGTTCACGACAAGAATACCATTTTGGAAGAAGGTGTCCCTGGCAGCATGTCACTCCTCCAAGCTATCCTATTTCCATTCCACCACCAAAGGTCGTCATAACCACCTGGGCCTTGTCAAACTGCAGATTGTTGGGGTCCCAGAGTTTCTGATTAGTGTTTCATGTGGGGAGATCCTGAGAGTGTTCATCTCTACACATTCTTAGGTGATGCTGATACATATCTGGGGTCACTCTGAGGATCCCTACAGATGATTTTATGTGGCTGTATGCAGGTGTCAGAGTGATGCCAGAGGGATGCAGCAGGTGCGGCAGGAGAAGGAAGTAGCTTGCTTAGGAGGCACTCTTATAGGAGGAGCCTTGGCTTTTACTGTATGTACCCTGTGGAAAACATTTTCTTTTTGCTTTTAAAAAGAGGCCATATTGAGAAGGCTGCAGAGAGACTAGGGAAGCAAAGTGATGGCTGTATTCATGAAAAGCTGGTACTTGAGACTGGATGAGTACAATAGAGGAAGCGATGAACAGTGGAGTCTGGATAATTTCATCACTGGAGCCGACAGAATTTGCTGATGCGTTAAATGTGGGGTATGAAGAGCGATTATTTCAAGATGGCTTCAAGAATCTTAAGTCAGGCGATGCGAGTAAAGTCTCTGGCACACATATATGGTCGGTAAATGCTACATTAAAAAAACAAAAGATACTGTAATTTCACTCAAACCCTGGAAAGCAGGGAAAGAAACCTATTGGATGAAGTATGTGGCCTGGATCTTACATGCTGAGCCACTCCCTTAACCTTTTGCAAGAAAGGGAAATGGTTTTCAGAAGGGGAAACAGAAGCTGAACCCTGGCACTTACTGCTGCTTCTCCTCTCTCTCCATGGCCCCCTCCAGCCTGGCACATGGCAGCCAGGAGTGTCAAGAGAGAACACTGACCTACCCTTGGTAGGAAAGGGGCTCCAGAGCGCTGCCACTGTGACTCCAGCGTTGCTAAGCGACTCAGGAAAAAACTGCAAGCTGCTGGGGACTGCGCAGGCGCAGTAAGGGTGCTCTGTTGGGCTTTGGCAGCAGGGAATGGCTGGCCTCAACCCGGAGGGAAAGAGCCTGTGAGTCCCTTGTTTTTAACTACAGCCTTAGTTTGGACGAGTTTGAACTTGTAGAGCCCTAACCCTAGCGGGGAGTCAGCTCAGCTGGGTTTGAGGAATGAGCAAGGGAGGCTTCCAGGCCTCCCCCGCTCCGCGATCTCTTCAGCGCTGAGCAAGTCCTGATTCTCACGGGGAAGCTTGGCTGTCACTTTTTGACAGAATCTCCGTCGCCAGATAGGGGCAAGCTTTAAAATAGAACAAAAGAACGCTCCTCTGCAAATGAGGCTCCCTGTGGTTTGTGCATCTGCCCTGTTTGAGGGAGGGTTCAGGGAGCTGCAGATTTAGGCTGACTCCTAGCTTGCATGGCTCCACTTCTCCAAAAGCTCAAGCTCCAGGGAAAAGACCTGGGCGATCATCTTTCACCTTGAGCCTGGAAATTTTTACTCCATTTTACATGGCTTCCCAGTTTCCACCACCAGAGCCAAACGCCCTTGGCACATGTGATAACTAAACTGTTTTCCTGCATAGGAAAAGAAATGGGATCAGAGATGTTTCTGTTGAACTGAGCTCTGCTGTGTATGAGGAGTGTGCATAAGCATGGGAAGCCAAAGTCAGTTTGTAAATTCGCTTGGGACAGATGTGCGGTAGTGGAGGCTGACCTTTGTACTCATGTCCTAAAGCCCTGTCAGGGAGAAGAGATTGTGGATAAACTTGACATCCAGTAACCTACATACTTGATTATGGACTATGCATGTCTCTGGATAGGGAATGGTAGGTAACCAAATATGAGGGAAATGGCCTGGAGAACCGGAAAGCTAAGAAGGGAGGGGACGGCAGGCATGTCTGATGAGCCAAGCATTCATTGGTTCCACTGTCTATAGGGAGAAACCTAATTTTATCCTAACCATCAAACTGATTATGCACATAGGCCCCAGGAGCAATGGGATTCATCTTGTGAATTCATCTCTTGCTGGCTTGTACATAAGGGAGATATTTAGTATCCCAGAGCCTGAAGTTCTTCATTCACAAAACCTGAAAACAACTACTGAACTGTCTAGTTTTGTGTGTCAACTTGACACAAGCTAGAGCCATTAGACAGGAAGGAGCCTCAGTTGAAGAAATGCTTCCATGAGCTCTAGCTTTAAGGTATTTTTTCAATTAGTGATCAGTGGGGGAGGGCCCAGCCTATTATGGGTGGTGCCATTCTTGGGCTGGTGGTCTTGGATTCTGTAAGATAGCTGACTGAGTAAGCCTTGTGAAACAAGCCAGTAAATAGCACCCTCCATGGCCTCTGCATCAGTTCCTGCTTCCAGGTTCCTATCCTGATTTCCTTTGGTAATAAACAGTGATGTGGAAGAGTAAACCAAATAAACTCTTTCCCTACCAATTTGCTTTATAGTTATGATGTTTTGTTGCAGCAATAAGATCCTAACTAAGAGGTCCAGGGTTACTGTTAAGTATAGATGGTTTAATAGATACAGTGTACTAAGAGCAGTGTCTGATGCTTAGCAGATGCTTCGTCATTAGCTAGTATTGCTTTATTGAGCCATGTGACCTACATGCCACATGCCAATGAAACTTTTCAGTCATCAAGAAGAGTGAAGTTGTTTGAAAGAAAAATGGATGCAAGTGGAGATATAGTAAGTGAATCACTTACTATAAGCCACTCTCAGATAAAAATTATATATATAGCCAGGATTATAGGATCAGAGGTGAGGAGGACACAGCATCTGTTCCAACACTGGGAGTAACTGGGACCAGCAGGATCCAAGGACCCAGGAACCCCCCATCCCCACCAGTGGCACCAGTTTCTTCCAATCTGAGCAGGTGCCCCAAGCAGACCTTGGGTGTGAACTCCACAGCCAGTCCCACAACACACAGAGAAAACTCCATTCCCAGGCACTCTAACTTGCCCAGAATCCAGGGATACCAGGACCTTGGTCACACCAGGATCTCAGGGTCCCAGAAGCAGCATGACAGCCAGTCTCTGAGGAGTTCTGACACAACCAGAATCACAGGAAGGACAGGCTCCAGTCAGATACAGGGAGGGTGGGTAGCATTAGAGATAACCAGATGGCAGGAGGCAAGCATAAGAACATAAGCAACAGAAAGCAAGGTTATTTGGCATCATCAGAACCCAATTCTCCCACCATGGCAGGTCCTGGATAGACCATCACACTGGAAAAGCACGATTCTGATAAAAAATCACTTCTCATGATGATGATAGACTTTAAGAACATAAATAACTCCCTTAAAGAAATACAAGAGAACATATGTTCACAGGTAGAAGCCCTTAAAGAGTAAACACAAAAATCCCTTAGAATTACAGGAAAACATAATAAAAAAGGTAAAGGAAATGAATGAAACCATCAGGATCTAAAAATGGAAATAGAAACAATAAAGAAATCACAAAGGGAGACAACCTGGGAGTTAGAAAACCTAGGAAAGAGATCAGGAGTCAGAGGTGCAAGCATCACCAACAAAATAAAAGAGATAAAGAGAGACTCTCAGGTGCAGAAGATACCATAGAAAACATTGACACAACAGTCAAAGAAAATGCAAAAAGCAAAAAGCTCCTAACCCAAAACATACAAGAAATCCAGGACAAAATGAAAACACAAAACCTAAAGATAATGGGTATAGAAGAGAGTGAAGATTCCCAACTTAAAGGGCCAGTAAATATCTCCAACAAAATTATAGAAGAAAATTTCCCTAACCTAAAGAAAGAGATGCCCATGAACATACAAGAAGCCTACAGAACTCCAAATAGACTGGACCAGAAAAGAAATTCCTCCTACCACATAATAATCAAAACACCGAATGCAGTAAACAATGAAAGAATATTAAAGACAGTAAGGGAAAAAAGTCAAATAACATAAAGGCAGACCTATCAGAATTACACCAGACTTCTCACCAGAGACTATGAAAGCTAGAAGATCCTGAGAGGATGTCATACAGACTCAAAGAAAACACAAATGCCAGACCAAGCTACTATACCCAGCAAAACTCTCAATTACCATAAATGGAGAAACCAAAATATTCCATGACAAAACCAAATTTACTCAATATATTTCCACAAATCCAGTCCTACAAAGGATAATAGATGGAAACCTCCAACTATTGGAGGGAAACTACACCCTAGAAAAAGCAAGAAAGTGTACTGCCCGACTGGCGAGACCCCCCCAGAAAGACCACCAGGAGTCGACTCAATGCACAAGCAAGAGGGCTTTAATCAAATCAAGCTAGCTTGGACCGCCATAAGATGGCGATCCTGTGCTCCAGGGAAAGGGGCATTTTAAAGGCAGTAATCACAAGTGGATGGTTAGGGGGTTTCCATAGTAGTGAGAAGCTGATTGGCTGTAGGCAGGAATGCACTCTCTGTGGCTTGGCCCCTGTCAGTGGACAGGGTGGGGATCTTAACATTCTGCTCAGTGGGCAGGTGGGTCATTCTGTTCAGTGGGCAGGGAGTCATTCTATTCAGTGGGCAGGGAGGGGACCTCCCTGGGACATTCTGCTCCTGTTCAGGTCAGAAGTTTAGTTTCTCAGGCCCTTAGTTTGACCCATATGGCATCTGGAAAACAAAATGGAGTTAGCAGTGTTGTTTTTAGCTCCACAAAAGTAATCTTTCAAAAAACCTAAAAGAAGATAGTCACATAAACATAATTCCACCTCTAACAACAAAAATAATAGGCAGTAACAATCACTTTTCCTTAATATCTCAACATCAATGGACTTAATTCCCCAATAAAAAGACACAGACTGGATACATACACAGGACCCCATATTTTGCTGCATACAGGAAACACACCTCAGTAACAAAGACAGGCACTACTTCAGAGTAAAACATTAGAATACAATTTTCCGAGCAAATGATCCCAAGAAACAAGCTGGAGTAGCCATTCTAATTGAATAAAATCAACTTTCAACCAAAAGTTTTCAAAAAAGATAAGGAAGGACACTTCATACTATTCAAAGGAAAAATCTACCAAGATGAACTCTCAATTCTGAACATTTATGCTCCAAGTGCAAGGGAACCCACATTCATAAAAGAAACTTTACTAAAGCTCAAAGCACACATTGCACCTCACACAATAATAGTGGGAAACTTCAACACCCCATTCTCAGCAGTGGACAGATCATGGAAACAGAAACTAAACAGAGACACAGTGAAACTAACAGAAGTTATGAACCAAATGGATCTAACAGATATTTATAGAACATTTCATCCTAAATCAAAAGAATATACCTTCTTCTCAGCACCTCAGGTACCCTCTCAAAAACTGACCATATAATTGGTCGAAAAACAGGTCTCAAGAGACACAAGAACATTGAAATAATCTCATGCTTCCTATCAGATCACAACGGACTAAAGATGGTCTTAAATACAACCAAATGTAACAGAAAGCTCAAACACACATGGAAGCTGAACAATGTTCTACTCAATGATAACTTGGTCAAGGAAGAAATAAAGAAAGAAATTAAAGTCTTCCTAGAATTTAAAGAAAATGAAAGTACAACATACCAAAACTTATGGGATACAATGAAAGCAGTAGTAAAAGGAAAACTCATAGATTTAAGTGTCTCCAAAAAGAAACTGGAGAGAGCTTACATTAGCAGCTTGACAACACACCTGAAAGCTCTAGATCAAAAAGAAGCAAATACACCCAAGAGGAGTAGAGGGCAGGAAAGAATCAAACTCAGGGACGAAATCAACCAAATAGAAACAAAAGGAACTATACAAAGAATCAACAAAACCAGGAGTTGGTACTTTGAGAAAATCAACAAGATAGATAAACCCTTAGCCAGACTCACCAGAGAGCACAGAGACAGTATTCACATTAATAAAATCAGAAATGAAAAGGGAGACATAACAATGGAAGCTTGTGGAAATTAAAAAAATTATCAGATCCTAGTACAAAAGCTTATACTCAACAAAATAGAAAAATCTAGATGAAATGGACAAATTTCTACACAGATATGTGGTGTCAAAGTTAAATCAGGTAAACAGTCTAAAACGTCCCATAACCCGTAAAAAAATAGAAGCAGTCATTAATAATCTCCCAACCAAAAAAAGCCCAGGACCAGATGGGTTTAGTGGAAAATTCTATCAAACCTTCAAAGACTTAACATCAAAACTCTTCAAACTATTCCACAAAATAGAAGTGGAAGGAACAGTACCCAATACATTCTATGAAGCCACATTATGCTTATACCTAAAGCACACAAGGCCAAACAAAGAAAGAGAATTTCAGAACAATTTCCCTTATGAATATCGATGCAAAAATACTCAATAAAATTCTTGCAAACTGAATCCAAGAACACATTAAAGCAATCATTCACCATGATTAAGTAGGCTTCATCCCAGGAATGCAGGGATGGTTCAATACCCAGAAATCCATCAATGTAATCCACTACATAAACTCAAAGAAAAATACCATATGATCATTTCATTAGATGCTGAAAAAGCATTTGACAAAATTCAGCATCCTTTCATGTTAAAAGTTTTGGAAAAATCAGGAATTCAAGGCCTATACCTAAACATAGTAAAAGCAATATACAGCAGACCATTAGCCAACATCAAACTAAATGGAGAGAAACTTGAAGCAATCCTACTAAAATCAGGGACTAGACAAGGCTGCCCACTCTCTTCCTACCTATTCATTTTAGTACTTGAAGTTCTAGCTAAAACAATTAGACAACAAAAGGAAGTCAAAGGGATACAAATTGGAAAGGAAGAAGTAAAAATATCACTTTTTGCAGATGATATGATCATATACTTAAGTGACCCCAAAAATTACATGAGAGAACTCCTAAAGCTGATAAACAACTTCAGCAAAGACTCTGGATATAAAATTAACTCAAACAAATCAGTAGCCTTCCTCTACTTAAAGGATAAACAGGGTGGGAAAGAAATTTAGGAAATGACACCCTTCACAATTATTACATACCTTGGTGTGACTCTAACCAAGCAAGTGAAAGATCTGTATGACAAGAACTTCAAGTCTCTGAAGAAAGAAATTGAAGACCTCAGAAGATGGTAAGATCTCCCATTCTCATGGATTGGCAGGATTAATATAGTTAAAATGGTCATTTTGCTGGAAAGCAATCTACAAATTAATGCAGTCCCCATCAAAATTACAACTCAATTCTTCATAGAGTTAGAGAGTGCAATTTGCAAAATCATTTGGAATAACAAAAAAACCAGGATTATGAAAACTATTCTCAACAATAAAAGTACTTCTGGGGAAATCAGCATCCCAGACCTCAAGCTGTAATACAGAGCAATAGTGATAAAAACTGTATGGTATTGGTACAGAGACAGGCAGGTAGATCAACAGAATAGAATTGAAGACCCAGAAGTGAACCCACACCTATGGTCACTTGATCTTTGACAAAGGAGCTAAAACCATCCAGTGGGAAAAAGACAGCATTTTCAACAAATGGTGCTGGTTCAACTGGAGGACAGCTTGTAGAAGCATGCAAATTGACCCATTCCTATCTCCCTGTACAAAGCTCAAGTCCAAGTGGATCACGGACCTCCACATAAAACCAGATACACTGAAACTTACAGAGGAGAAAGTGGGGGAAAAGTCTGGAACACATGGGCACAGGGGAAAATTTCCTGAACAGAACACAAATGCCTCATACTCTAACATAAGAATGGACAAATGGAACCTCATAAAATTGCAAAGCTTCTCTAAGGCAAAGGACACTGTCAATAGGATAGAACAGCCACTAACAAATTGGGAAAGGATCTTTACTAATCCTACATCTGATAGAGGGCTAATATCAAATATATAAAGAACTCAAGAAAGTAGACTCCAGACAATCAAATAACTCTATTAAAAAATGGAGAACAGAGCTAAACAAAGAATTCTCAACTGAAGAAACTCGAATGGTCAAGAAGCACCTAAAGAAATGTTCAACATCCTTAGTCATGAGGGAAATGCAAATCAAAACAACCCTGAGATTCTACCTCACACCAGTCAGAACGGTTAAGATAAAAAACTCAGGTGACAGCAGATACTGGTGAGGATGTGGAGAAAGAGGAACACTCCTCCATTGCTGGTGGGATTGCAAACTGGTACAACCCCTCTGGAAATCAGTCTGGTGGTTCCTCAGAAAGTTGGACCAAGTATTACCTGAGGACCCAGCTATACCACTCCTGAGCATATACCCAAAAGATGCTCCAACATGTAATAAGGACACATGCTCCACTATGTTCATAGATAACCTTATTTATAATAGCTAGAAGCTGGAAAGAACCCAGATGTCCTTCAACTGAGGAATGGATACCGAAAATTTGGTACATTTACACAATAGAGTACTACTCAGTTATTAAAAACAATGACTTCATGAAATTGTTAGGCAAATGGATAGAACTAGAAAATATCATCCTGAGTGAGGTAACCCAATCACAAAAGAACTCACATCGTATGCACTCACCGATAAGTGGATATTAGCCCAAAAGCTCTGATCAACCAAGATACAATTCACAGACCACATGAAGCTCAAGAAGAAGGAAGACCAAAGCATGGGTGCTTCTGTCTTTCTTAGAAAGGAGAACAAAATACAGGAGCAAATATGGAGAGAAAGTGTAGAGCAGAGACTGAAGGAAAGGCCACCCAGAGACTGTCCCACCTGGGAATTCATCCTATATACAGTCACCAAACCCAGACACTATTTGAGCCGGATATAGGTGACTCCAGAGAGGCCCAGCTAGAGCCTTACAAGTACAGAGGTGGATGCTCACAGCCAACCACTGGACTGTGCGCAGGGTCCGTGGAGGAGTTAGAGAAAGGACTGAAGGAGCTGAAGGGGTTTGCAACTGCATAGGAAGAACAGTATCAACCAACCAGACCCCCAGAGTTTCCACGGACTAAACCACCAACCAAGGATTATACATGGCTCTAGCTGCATATGTAGCAGAGGATGGCCTGTTAGGCATCAATGGGAGGAGATGTCCTTGGTCCTATGAAGGCTCGATAGATGCCCCACTGTAGGGGAATCAATGGCAGGGAGGCGGAAGTGGGTGGGTGTGTGGAGGAATACTGTCACAAAAGCAGGGGGTTGGGGGATGGAATAGGGGATTTCCAGGAGGGGGAAAAGGGGCATAGGGGATACCATTTGAAAAGTAAAGAAAGAAACTATCCAACTTAAAAAATAAGAAAGAAAAATTATATATATAACAAGAGTAGAAATAAAATAGTCTAGAGAACAACAGTGTGGGGTTGAGAAAAAGGGTGGGAAGGCCCAGGAGCATATGTTCACTATATAATATAAACCAGGACAAATTCTGGGTGGCTGGGTGGGTGGGTGGGTGGTCCCTGTCTTACATTCCCGCAGGAACCAGAAAAGCACATCATGTATCTTCCTCTTTCATGACCTCCTGCTTTCTTGCCTTGACACAGAGTCTTTCACTGAGCAAGAAGAAACTCACTGATTTGGGTGTTGGCTGGCCAGAAGGCTCCCAGGATCTTCCAGTCTCCATCCCTCAGTACAATGGTTATAGGCATGTACAGCCATGCCTTATTTTTTTATATAGGGGCTAGCAATTTGAACTCGAGTCCTTTTGTTTACGAAGGAAACATCCTTGCCCACTGAGCCATCTCTCTCAGGCCCACTGTATGGAAAATACCATGCCTACCACAAGGTAGTCACAGTCTTAGGGATCTAAACCTTTCAGATAGGAAAACAAAGCCACAGTGATACACACACACACACACACACACACACACACACACATATATATATATAATTGACAGTTATGGGTATTGCATTTATTGTTGAAAATAATATAATATTCTAGTTACCCTTGGTGTATTCTCTATAGGGCATTTCATATTATGGATTTGATAATTATAGACTTTTTATACAGAAAAAACATTGAAAACTAAAAACTATTAGTGGTTTTTCCTTATAATGATTTGGAGAGAAATATCAAGTTCTCTGTGCTGTAGATTCTCAGTTATAAATACAGAAATAGCCAGATTGCCATCCTTACAATCTCTTTTAGATGCAAATCAATCTGCTGGAAATCAATGACCATTAGCCTAAATAACAGATGTCTCATTTAGGATAGGAGATACTTTTCAACAAGGAATCACCCAAAGCCATCTATTTACCAGCAGTGTCAAGTTAAAAACACCAGAACTAACAGCATATGTGTAGGACCACAGGAGGGTGGAAACCGCTCATCCAGAACTCTAGAGATACAGAAAATTGTTGATATTTTTAAAAACCATTTCAAAGGGTTAAAAATATTGAGTGATGCTATATCACATCCTTATATTAAAACTGTAGCAGAGGGAGACACATTTCTTTTCTCCAGCAGTGTGCTTGTGATAGAGGGGAGGGTCTCAAACACATGACCCAAACAATTGCTAGTCTGGATTCTATTTTTAAAAACCAGTTAACTTATCTGTCTTATAGACATGTGGTATAGAGCTTGGCCAAACAAATGTGATACTCATTAAAAGCTAGCTGCCAATATTCTTCCTATATTATGGATTAGTGAGACAGATTCTTTTAAAGTACCTGGTGTTTACTAAAGTAAACTTGGACTATAAGAGTTTTATGACCAAAACATACTGATTTTAAGGCAATGGAAGTAAATGATATGTTGGCTTGTCTTTGAGAATAGATTAACTCAAATGAGTCACAGGTAGGAAAGTATCCCTGAATCTTCCTCTGGATCAAGTTCAAAGCTATATGAGATGTTACCTTCCTTTCTCCCTCCCTCCCTCCCTCCCTCCCTCCCTCCCTCCCTTCCTTCCTTTCCCTCCTTTCCGATTTTCAGCCCTCCATTCTTCCATTCTTCTTTCCCTCCCTCCTTCCCTCCCTCTCTCTCCCTCTCTGGGTTTTTGAAACATGGTTTTTCTGTCTAGCACTAGCTGTCCTGGAATTCACTCTGTAGACCTGGCTGGCCCTGAACTCAGAGATTTGCCTGCCTCTACCTCCTAAGTGCTGGGATTTAAGGTGTGTACCACCATTGCCTGGCCAAGATGTTACATTTCTTAAAAGGTGAACTTCCTGGGTAAATTAGATCACTCCTGGCACAATGGTCCTCTGTGTATACATAACAATGTCTGAATGGTGATAGGCATGTAGGTAAATAAAGAATAAAATCTTTTATGAACTTCACAGAAATGAAACTACCATCCATGGGTCACTGAGGAAGTAACTGGTAGTTTGGAAATTCAACATACTGAGGAAAGAAACTTGTGTTTATAAACTTGGATGGTTCTAGCTACTTCTATAATTCCATGACTGAAAATCCATTTAAAAATAGTATTAATTACAATTACATATACAGATCCTATAAATAAACCAAAGACAAAAGAAAATCTGATCTCTGATGGGCAGAACTGTGAGAGGCAATTGGGGCCATGGGTAAATAGAGTGCTCTAGTACAGATTGCCTGAAAGAATGACTATATCTGACCTCTCAAGGAACGGATTTTGTAAATGAATCCTTATTGTGAATGTTACCTACCTTCCTTAAAACGGCTGGGGGTTCCCTGAGGTTTTGAAGGTTTTCTACATCTCTTAGTTTCTTTTTAAGGCTTTTTTTTCTGTTATTCCTGAAGACTCCTGAGGTATAATCATCTTTCACATAGTTATGTGTGACAATGACACATATAACTATGTGACACGTATGTCACATAGACAATACCTTATTGTCTAATTACTGAAAAACTTCTATATTCTGACCTATTCTTTCTGGACTGAATAAATGAAATTTATTTATTTGAGACTCAAAGACATAAAAATGAAGTCTCTGTGTAATGACTATTCCTGGTTGTTAACTTGACTGTATCTGGAATGAACTACAATCCAGAATTGGAGGGCTCACCTGTGATCCAGATCATGAGCCTAGAAGACATGAGTTTCTGACCTGGATCTTGGCATGGAGATCTTGAAGCACAGTGGCCATGAAAAGCTTAGGCCCAGGCGAGATAGTACATGCCTTTAATCCCAGGAGACTAAGGCAAGGAGATATCTGAGTTCAAGGTCAGCCTGGGACAAAGGAAGTCCCGGATCCAGGCATGGTGGTACACACCATTAGTCTGGGCCACACCTTCTGCTGGAGACCTACCTAAGGACATTGGAAGAAGGAAGATTCACTCTTAAACGCACTTGCTTGCACTTACTTGCCAGCATAGCTTTTGGAGGCTGCTTCTACAGAAGACCAGCTGAATCAACTAGCTTCGTGAGACTGAGCAACTACTAGATTCCTGGACTTCCCATTCACATCTGCCCATTGTTGGGTTAGTTGGATTACAGACTGTAAGTCATCACAAAAAATTCCCTTAATATGGAGAGACATTCTGTAAGTTCTGTGACTCTAGAGAACCCTAATATAAACAAAACAACACACAAGAAACCTTGAACAAGATTGACATAGAAAATCCTTTCTTTTGCAAGTATTTATTTTTCATTTTATTTACTTCATAAGAAACTATGCAGCCTATTAAATCTATACTGCTTCTAAATTTTCAGTGTTTTTATCTTTTTTGTAACCACACATAAAAACTGTTCTTGTATTCCTTAGACAATCTTCACATTTTAAACATGGTAATTAAATGTTCTTTTAGCAGGGCAGTGGTGGTGCACACCTTTAATCCCAGCACTTGGGAGGCAGAGGCAGGCAGATTTCTGAGTTCTGAGGCCAGCCTGGTCTACAGAGTGAGTTCTAGGACAGCCAGGGCTACACAGAGAAACCTTGTCTCGAAAAACAAAAAAACAAAACAAACAAAAGAATAAATGCTCTTTTAGGCTGAACGTTAAGAACAGCTGCCCATAAAATCTACTTAGAGACCTTTCTTTGATGGTGCAACTTGCCATCTCTGTAATTTCCAGGGGAGGAGAACTATTATTTATTGAACTTTGAGATTAGACCTGTGTTGAAATCCTTGTTTTGTGTATTTGAAGAAGCTGTTTAAATTCTTCCAGCCTTCAATTTTGAAAATTTTGGTTGTTAACTTAAAAAAAAAATGATCTGGACTTAGTGGTGCATTCTTTTAATCTCAACATCAAGAGGTGAAGGCAGAAAATTCAGGGCCAGCCTGAGCTGTCTGGTGGCATCTTCAAGGCCAGACTGAGATAAATGAGCCTTGTCTCAAAAAAAAAAAAAATCAAGGGATGAGGGTAGAGTGCTCATTCAGTAATCAAAAATAGCTAATAATTAATAATCTTAAAATGAAAGATATTAAAAGACCATTTAGGGTTGGTTGATGAGCAATGCTTTTATAACTGCTAGCACAAAAGAGGACCAGAAACTGGCTATCAGGCTTCTGCCTGAAATGCTGTGTTCAGAACATTGGCTGGAGGACTGGGAATCTGAGCTCATTTGGACTACAGAGCTTCAGGCTAGTCTGTGCTTTATAGACAACAAATCATCCTCTGCCTTTCACATACACACCATGACACAAGCTTGGATCGGCAAACCCACACAAAATGTTATAAAAATGATTTTAAAAAACCCACACCCCAAACCCAAACAAAATAAGCACTCAATAAATATTTCTTTCGGCCACCCTCACTGCCCTCACCTGACCTAACGGTGGCTAGCTAGAAAGCGAAACTGCAGTCATTTTCTTTGTGCCAACTTTCTCCCTTTCAGACCGCATGCCCGTCATGTACACTTGCTACCACTTGCTCTAAACCCTGCAAATAACAAGACATGATATCCTGAGCAAGGCTTTTCTCATGTAGACTACATCGGAAAGATTAGGAAAGTGTTGTGATGTTCAGTTTTAAATCAATTTAATCACAGAATTAGAAAATTGAAATCAAATTGTGTGCTGAATTCATGCCTGAGGCCCAATGGCCGTGACAATGGAGATTGATAGCTATCTGGTAATGGCTGCAAAGACTTAATTAAGTGTGCTGCATTCACTTGTGGACTGTCTGAGTTCACAGTGAGCTCTGATGAAATGTACAGGTGCTGAGGTCAGCTGAAGAGAAGCAATAATAATCTAAGAATACGTATATAATAGCAAAGGCCATGACTTTAGCTTGTGACTTTATGTCATGCCACAGTTTGACACTTTGCCACTGAGCAGGTGAACAGTAGTGACTATTTTGATTTGGGTGGATCGATACTTTTCTTCTGTAGCACAAGTAAAGTTGAGAGATAACAAGATTCCATTAAGAGAAGAAAAAGGCTAAAAGTATGAGCATGCCTAAAGAATTACAGTTGAGAGCCTTGAGAAGAAAAGGGAGGTGCTTGATTGATAGTGGAGTTCACCTCTGATATCGCCTAGGCCAATGCCATTCTTTGGAAACTCCTACTGCAAATTAAGCTTCCGCCAGTCTTTTAAGCCATTGTTCTATCCCTCCCTTCCCCATTACATAACTGTGTGTTTCTGGTTGATGTTAATTACCACAGCCTTTATATGTCTCTCCAGAGTTTGGAAACTCAGTCTTGATTTTAATCCTCTCAGAATAAGCCTGAGGTGAACCACATAACCTATTTAGGTTTCCCTTTTTGTTGCTTTCTCTTCCAACTGATGAGGATTTGATAACTGCTTACAAGATTCAGGAAAAGAAATCTTAGAAACTTTTTCTTATATTTTAAGAGAAGGAGAGCCGGGTGGTGACACATGCCTTTGATTCCAGCACTCAGGAGACAGAGGCAGGCTGATCTCTGAGTTCGAGACTAGCCTGGGTTACAGAGTGAGTTCTAGGACAGCCAGAGATGTTACACAGAGAAATTCTGTCAGGAAACCAAAACCAAAACCAAAAACCGAAAACCAAAGACCAATGAAGAAGAAGAGGAGGAGGAGGAGGAGGAGGAGGAGGAGGAGGAGGAGGAGGAGGAGGAGGAGGAGTTGTGGTATTTCTATGCTTTTTGTTGTTGTTGTTGTTGTTACCCAAAGAATAGCTATGAGGAGCGTCACAGATGGTCATTGCTCTTAAGTTAGCAATGGTCAAGTGGGTCTGCAGAGAAGCTTTGTCAGCAGCCACAGTGAAGGAGGTTATGTACTGCCCTGATGGAAATGCTAATTCAGACCTGTTTTTTGTTTGTTTGTTCTTTCTGAGACCACTGGAAAACCTGACCCCTCTGAGCCTCTGGCTTTACTGGCCACTGGGTGTCATCATTTAACCTGACTGTTGGGTAAAGTTTAGGAAATAGATCCATGGGAAAGAGCTTTGTGAAATTGCTACAAAAATTCCTTTCCTGGGGGCGATGTAAGTAACACTTACCCCTTTCTTCAAGGTCCCAAGGACAGACAAACCGAGTCATGATTCCACCAAACTTCACCCTGATGGGAACAATGAGTTCATTAGATTTACAGAGCAGCGGGTGAGGGTTATAGGTTGAAGCAGCCAGAGAAAGGGCTGCACCCAGCATGGATGATGAGTCCCACATTGCTTCCTAGACGGAACCATCCTCCCTAGTCCTTCCCAGCCTATGTTCTCTGGCCCCTTCTCCAGACAATGAGCAATTAGGGTAGAATTGCATATGAAACTGGTTGGGAGGAGCGGATGAATGCTCCTGCCAAGATCCATGACTGTCCCTACTCCTTCTATGACAGAGTGTTGACCTGCAGCAAGAAATGCTGGGATGATCCTTTGTGAGCAGCCCCAGCTGCACTCCTGAAGGTGGCCACAGTTTGGCTGGGAAGATAATGCTGCAGAACAAACACTGGCTTTGTTTAAGAAATTATAACATTTATTCAGTCTAATGTAGGCTGCTCTAGTGTTCTCACCTCATTCTCCTGGCAGGAGTTTCACAGTGAGGGCTCCCATGTTTGTGTCCACTGATATGCACTTTGACTGGCAGTTATCCTGCAAAGCTACCATTCCCTTATTGTTTATATTTTAGGTTCTATTTGTTTGCTGAGCTTGTCACTAATGCTCATTTTAAACTAGATATCACTTCTATAAGAATCTCAGGCTGAGGACAGTTCCCTCCCAATATAAGCTACTTCAGACTCATGTTTATCTCTCTAAACATAAGCCTGAGTCATAAAAGATAGGCCCAAATAACTCATTTTAGACTTTTGTTTTAATTTCAATATAGTTTTCATTAGTTTAGATGAGAAAGAGTAAGAATTATATAATGATTCTAAGTATATTACTTTTTAATGAATGCTTGAGGTTATTTGAAATAAATGGAGGGCATATAATTTCATTTTAGGCATAATTCACAGCTGCCACACAAACTTTTTTCTATTACTTTGTTCATACATAGTAATTTGAGATTTGTGGTTTAATTCATGATTACTGCTCTACAAACTTTTTATGTTACTTTCTCTGAAGATATTTATGCTCGTTTTGCTTAAATGCGGTACAGACAGAACCGAAACCTTGCTCTGTATTTTTAATATTCCTCCTTGCTTCTCATTCAGCATAGTGGCACACACTGGGTGCTTTAAACAATCTCTTTTAGGTATTTTCTTATCTGCCAATTGATCCTGACTACAGACTTTTCCTCATGGGGTTTTCGGGAAGCTCAGGCATGGTGGCCTTGATGTGCTACCTGGTAAATAATAGGGGACATTCATTGTTCACCACCAGCTGCTGTCTTCAGATATGTTCGAGAGCCTAGAGGGTTTCTTTTGTCCCTGCAGGGCCCAGCTCCAGGAACAGTACTGGGAATAACAGTGGTTATTTCCTGAGTAAATGAAGTTTTACACAATACTCTCCTTTTCTACTGTTACCTCCCTATTTCTGGAATTTTTCTCAAGGAGTTATAGTTACTAGATATCCTAAGGTCTTTGGCGATAGGCAAAAAATTGTGTGTGTGTGTGTGTGTGTGTGTGTGTGTGTGTTTTCTTTTCCCATAGGTTGTATCTATTCTCTTGGCTGCTGTTCAGCCTCTTCTGTCTTGAACTTCCCAGAGGCCCACACATCTCCAGACCAGATCCTTTGCTCCAGATGATGTGTTCTTTTCCCATATATGGCACTCATCCCAGCTCTACTCTGCTGGTCTGATGAAACCTATCTTGAATACTTTCAATATTAGTTGGGAAAAGAAACTCTTGTTGGCCTTAGTTGTGCTGGAAGGGCACTGGAGCTTCTTTACCTAGCACCTCTCTCGCCACCTGTACTTTTACTTGGTTTAGGTCTCATGTGGCCTTCATACTCCTGCCTCCACCTCCCATGCTCTGGGATTATAGGTCTATACCATCAAACAAAGTTTGATGCTGTGCTAGAGATTGCACCAAAGCTGCAAGCTATGCCCTCATCCCCTGGCTACTTTATCTATTGGAGACAAACTTGCTAATAAATTTGGCAGCGTTGGACTCTGACAGGGACTGTGTTCATAGAGAGCACTACCAGCTCAGAGGCTGCACACACCATCACCCTGTACTTTCTAAAGGCACTGTCAGCAGGGACGTCCCACCCTGCCTTGCCATCTTAGTTCTGTCTACTGGTGTCATCAGGGAGCCAAATTCAAGGAGCTAGAGAGCTGGATGGAGAGAGCAGGTGACAGAAGAGAAGTTTGTTCATTCCACTTCTCCCCTAACTCAGAGTCTGTCATCTCTTCATCTGAATCTCTATTCCAGAGTTGAGTTCTTGCCCAGCTAAGGAAATCAGAGCTTTGTTTGCTATTTGACTATAATTTCTAGTTTATACAATCCTTTGGCAAAGAATTCTAGAAGTAAGACAGAATTCACATTTAAAACCAAATCCCTAGTACTGTTCTCCATTCAGGCTAACCTACTCTATGAGAGCTGTTTAAGCTATGAATCTTTTCTCTAAACTTCTTAAAATGTGAAGAGATAAGTCCAGATTCCAATAATATGTTTTCTCCTGATGGTGAATGAAAGATTCCTACTGTGGAGTTATGGGATAGCCAAATACATGTCTTGTAGGCACTGGGCAGATGGATTGGCTCACTTTACAGCCACATGCACTAGTAGTGGTGTGGAAAAGGACACTACTTGGGGGTCGTACATGAGAGCTGGATGAACACCCAGAAACTGTGCAAACCAGGATGGGTATTAGGATGAGGTGACTTCAGGTTTCTAATAGAGGATGCGATTAGCTTGTTCCAGTGACTCCCAAGGCTAGCAAGGAGCCAAAGCATGCTACATAGTAGCAGCACCAAGCAAGCAGCACACCCAGTCCTTTGATAAGGAGGACTGCTTGGTTAAGGGACCTTTTCTCCTCCAGGAACAGAATTAGAGGGAAGAAAACTTCAGGCCTTTGAGGCCTTCCTGATTTCCCCAGATAGCAAAGCAATGCCTTAATTTAATATTCATGCCACACTGAGGGCAGTCTATAGCAGCATCTATTAGTTATTGCCTTAGAGTTTTACTTGAGATGTACCTGTCAATATTTTACCTTCTAAACTTCTAAACTCTACTTTAAAACAATGAACTTTGTGGTTTTTAAAGACACAATTAGCAACAAAATGATCCTCTTTGACATATTTTCAAGAGATGTTTTAAAATGTGAGTATGAATAGCATTTCCTATACTGAAGTTTTGTCTTTGTACATGGCTACAAAAAGTAGTGAGGCAGCATTTAACTTACGGTTATAGACTCTGCACACTTGAATGGCAGTGATGCTCATGAACACCCATACTGGTTTAAATCCTATGATGTGCTGTGGATTGACAGCTCAGAACACACAATGTTGCCAAGATTTGTTTTGCTGACATCTGAAAATAGCAAAATTTCCAAACACTCTACTTTTAAACTACTGGCCAAACAATAGAATGATGAAGTGTTCACATTCCTTCTTCAGTCACACTAAGCTACAGGCTGAATAGAGTATGCTGATCCCTCAAATGTGTTGTATACACTGAATACTCTATAAGCCCTAATGAGGCCCCTGAAGAGACTCCTTGCTGTTGCTAAATTCAAACAAATTGGTTTGGGGGAAGGCTGGTAAAAAAGAGGCCATGGAAAAACCGGAGAGTTTACTATATTACCTCTCTGCCTCCTAAATCACCTAAGGCTATATTTTTATTTATTTCAACTTAAATTCATCTGACTGTGTTTTCTGTTTAGTGATAAATTTGTTAAACGGTAGAAGACAACTAACCAAATCTCTTCCTGTTAAAATGAATACACACAATGAATGGAAGTTTCAACATTTTAACTTACTTTCATTTTTTCCATTACATCTTTGAGATGAGAGGTCATGTCTGATTTATAATACTAACTGGATTTATCCCATTAAAATATTGTTATAAAAAAACTTAATAGACAAATGAGATGGCTCAGTACATAAGGGTGCTTGTTACTAAGCCTGAAAATCCCAGTTTCAGGCCCATGACCCATATGGTAGAAGAGAGTCACAAAGTTGTGCTTTGACCTCTACATGTGCACTGGTCTGACACAGACACACACACACTTCAAATGCTTTAAAAAATGACTTAAAATGAAAGAAATGACCAATTTCAATCTAACATGAGCACTGAAAATCAATTTACTTAATTTAAATGAAGATCAAGAATTGACAAACGGGACCTCATAAAGTTGCAAAGCTTCTGTAAGGCAAAGGACACTGTAAATAGGACAAAATGGCAACCAACAGATTGGGAAAGGATCTTTACCAATCCTACATCTGATAGAGGGCTAATATCCAATATATACAAAGAACTCAAGAAATTAGACTCCAGACAATCAAATAACCCTATTAAAAATGGGGAACAGAGCTAAACGAATTCTCAACTGAGGAAGTTTGAATGGTCAAGAAGCACTTAAAGAAATGTTCAAAATCCTTAGTCATCAGGGAAATGTAAATCTAAACAACCCTGAGATTCCACCTCACACCAGTCAGAATGGCTAAGATCAAAAACTCAGGTGACAGCAGATGCTGGTGAGGATGTAAATAAAGAAGAACACTCCACCATTGTTGATGGGATTGCAAGCTGGTACAACCACTGTGGAAATCAGTCTGGCTGTTCCTCAGAGTATAGGACATAGTATTACCTGTGGAGCCAGCTATACTACTCCTAGGCATATACCCAAAAGATTCTCCAAAATATAACAAGGACACATGCTCCACTATGTTCTAAGCAGCCTTATTTACAATAGCCAGAAGCTGGAAAAAAAACCAGATGTCCTTCAACAGAGGAAAGAATACATAAAGTGTGGTACATTTACACAATGGAATACTACTCAATTATTGAAAACAATAACTTTGGAGGAACAGCTTGGGACAGGAGACTTCCTGTTTATGGCTGTGGTCAGTGCCACAGTGCTCCACACCCAAATAGTGCAGGGAAAGAGCGAGCCTCCCAGGAGTATGGACAAGCCTGTGAGCAGGGGGAAAGCCAGCACCTCTGCTCAGAGTGACCTACCCAGAACCCTCAGGATACAGGGACTGAGGAGTGGCCTTCTGGTTTCCTTCTGCAGCCAGGGAGCTGATCCTGTGACACAGGGCTCCATACTCAGTGCCAGGAGAGAGCTGATCTTCAAGGAGTGCCAACACACCTTCAAGCAGAGGAAGACCACCGCTTCTGTTCAAATTCCTCAATTAAGAGGGACCCTTGCAGAGCCATTAGGACACAGGAACCAAGGAACAGCTGGGGACAGGATCCTTCTGGTTTCTGTCTGCACCCCAGAGCTGACCCTGTACCACAGCTCTCTAAACCGAAATTCCTCTGAGAGAGAGCTGGTCTCCAAGGAGTACTGATGCAAAGGCTTGCAGGACGGACAAGCCACAGTCAGAGAGAGTAAGACCAGCTAACACCAGAGATAATCAGATGGCGAAAGGCAAGGGCAAGACATAAGGAACAGAAACCAAGGTAACATGGGACCATCAGAACCCAGTTGCCCCACCACAGTGAGCCATAGATACCCCAACACACCAGAAAAGCAAGAATCATATTTAAAATCACTTCTCATGATGATGATAGAAGATTTTAAGAAGGAAATAAATAACTCCCTTAAAGAAATACAAGAGAACACAGGTAAACAGCTAGAAGTCCTTAAAGAGGAAATACAGAAAAACACAATCAAACAGGCAAAGGAAATGAACAAAACCATCCAGGATCAAATAATGGAAATAGAAACAATAAAGAAATCACAAAGGGAGACAACCCTGGAGATAAAAACCCTAGTAAAGAGATCAGGAGTCACAGATGCAAGCATCACCAACAGAATATAAGAGATAGAAGAGAGAATCTCAGGTACAGAAGATTCCATAGAAAACATTGACACAACAGTCAAAGAAAATGCAAAATGCAAAAAGCTCCTAACCCAAAACATCCAGGAAATTTGGACACAAAGAGAAGACCAAACCTAAGGATAATAGGTATAGAAGAGAGTGAAGATTCCCAACTTAAAGGGCAAGGAAATATCTTCAACAAAATCATAGAAGAAAACTTCCTTAACCTAAAGAAAGAGATGAACATAAACATTCAAGAAGCATACAGAACTCCAAATAGATTGGACCAGAAAAGAAATTCCTCCCATCACATAATAGTCAAAACACCAAATGCACAAAACAAGGAAAAAATATTAAAAGCAGTAAGGGAAAAAGGTCAAGTCACATATAAAGGCAGACCTATCAGAATTACACGGACTTCTCACCAGAGACTATGAAAGCTAGAAGATCCTGGACTGATCTCATAAAGATCCTAAGAGAACACAAGTGCCAGCCCAGGCTGCTATAACCAGCAAAACTCTCAATTACCATAGATGGAGAAAACAAGATATTCTATGACAAAACCAAATTTGCACAGTATGTTTCCACAAATCCAGCCCTACAAGGAGTAATAGAAGGGAAACACCAACACCAGGAGGGAAACTACACCCTAGAAAAAGCAAGAAAGTAATCTTTTAACAAACCCAAAAAAAGAGAGCTACACAAACATAAAAACAACAAAGAAAATAACCGGAAGCAACAATCACTATTCCTTAATATCTCTTAGCATCAGTGGACTTAATTCCCTAATAAAAAGACATAGGCTAACAGACTGGATCCATAAAGTGGACCCAGCATTTTGCTGCATACAGGAAATGCACCTCAGTGTTAAAGACAAAAACTACCCCAGAGTAAAGGGCTGGAAAATAATTTTCCAGGCAAATGGTCCCAAGAAACAGGCAGGACTAGCCATTCTAATATAGGATAAAATTGACTTTCAACCAAAAATCATCAAAAAAGATAAAGAAAGACACTTCATCCACATCAAAGGAAAAATCAACCAAGAAGAACTGTCAATTCTGAACATCTATGCCCCGAATGCAAGGGATTCCACATTCATAAAAGAAACTTTACTAAAGCTCAAAGTACACATTGCACTTCACACAACAATAATGGGAGACTTCAACACCCCACTCACATCAATGGACAGATTTGGGAAAAACAAACTAAACAGAGACACAGTTAAACTAACAGATGTAATGGACCAAGTGGATTTAATCGATATCTCTAGAACATTTCATCCTAAATCAAAAGAATATGCCTTCTTCTCAGTACCTCATGGTACTTTCATCCAAACTTGACCAAGCAATTGGCCACAAAACAAATCTCAACAGATATAAGAAGATCAAAATAATCCCATGCCTCCTATCAGATCACCATGGATTAAGGCTGGTCTTCAATGGCAACAAAAACAACAGAAAGTCCATATACACATGGAAGCAGAACAATGCTCTACTCAATGATAATTTGGTCAAGGAAGAAATAAAGAAATCAAAGATTTCCTAGAATTTGATGAAAATGAAAGTACAACATACCCAAACTTGTGGACACAATGAAAGGAGTGTTAAGAGGAAAACTCATAGCACTGAGTGCCTCCACAAAGAAACTGGACAGAGCATACACCAGCAGCTTAACAGCACACCTGAAAGTTCTAGTACAAAAAGAAGCTAATACACCCACCAGGAGTAGAAGGCAAGAAATAATCAAACCTCAGGGTTGAAATCAACCAAGTAGAAACAAAAAGAACTATACAAAGAAGCAACAAAACCAGGAGCTGGTTCTTTGAGAAAATCAACAAGAGACATAAACCTTTAGGCAGACTAAGCAGAGGACACAGAGACAGTACCCAAATTAACAAAATCAGAAATGAAAACGGAGATATAACAACAGAATCTGAGGAAATTAAAAAAACATTAGATCCTACTACAAAAGCCTATACTCAACGAAATTGGAAAATCTGAATGAAATGGATAAGTTTCTAGACAGATACCAAATACCAAAGATAGGTCACGATCAGATAAACCATCTTAACAGTCCCATAACCCCTAAAGAAATAGAAGCAGTCATTAAAAGTCTCCCAACCAAAACAGATGGGTGTAGTGCAGAATTCTATCAGACATTCAAAGAAGACCTAATACCAATACTCTTCAATCTATTCCATAAAATAGAAACAGAAGGAACACTACCTAATTCATTCTATGAGGCCACAGTTACACTGATATCAAAACCTCACAAAGACCCAACAAAGAAAGAAAACTTCAGACCAATTTACCTTATGAATATTGATGCAAAAATACCCAATAAAATTCTTGCAAACCAATTCCAAGAACACATCAAAAGGATCATTCACCATGATTAAGTAGGCTTCATCCCAGGGATGCAAGGATGGTTCAATATCTGGAAATCCATCAATGTAATCCATTACATAAACAAACTCAAAGAACAAAACCACATGATCATTTCGTTAGATGCTGAAAAGGCATTTGACAAAATTCTACATCCCTTCATGATAAAAGTATTGGAAAGATCAGGAATTCAAGGTCCATACCTAAACATAGTAAAAGCAATATACAGCAAACCAGTAGCCAACATCAAACTAAATGGGGAGAAACTTGAAGCATTCCCACTAAAATCAGGGACTAGACAAGGCTGTCCACTCTCTCCCTATCTATTCAATATAGTACTTGAAGTTCTAGCTAGAGCAATTAGACAACCAAAGGAGGTCAAAGGGATACAAATTAGAAAGGAAGAAATCAAAATATCACTATTTGCAGATGATATGATGGTATACTTAAGTGACCTGAAAAACTCCACCAGAGAACTGCTACAGCTGAAAAACAACTTCAGCAAAGTGGCCAGATATAAAATTAACTCAAACAAATCAGTAGCCTTCCTATACGCAAAGGATAAAGAGGCTGAGAAAGAAATTAGGAAAATGACACCCTTCACAATTGTCACAAACAATATAAAGTATCTTGGTATGACTCTAAGCAAACAAGCGAAAGATCTATATGACAAGACCTTCAAGTTTCTGAAGAAAGAAATCGAAGAAGACCTCAGAAGATGGAAAGATCTCCCATGTTTATGGATTCTCAGGATTAATATAGTAAAAATAGTCATCTTGTCAAAAGCAACTACAGATTTAATGCAATCACCATCAAATTTCCAACTCAATTCTTCATAGACTTAGAAATAGCAATTCTCAAATTCATTTGGAGTAACAAAAATCCCAGGATAGCAAAAACTATTCTCAACAATAAAAGAACTTCTGGGGGAATCAGCATCCTTGACTTCAAGCTGTACTACAGAGCAGTAGTGTTAAAAACTGCATGATATTTGTACAGTGACAGGCAGGTAGATCAATGGAATAGAATTGAAGACCTAGAAATGAACCCACACACTTATGGTCACTTGATCTTTGACAAAGGAGCTAAAATCATACAGTGGGAAAAAGACAGCATCTTCAACAAATGGTGCTGGTTCAACTGGCGGGCTACATGTAGAACATTGGGAATTGATCCATTCCTATCTCCCTGTAAAAAGCTTAAGTCCAAGTGGATCAAGGACCTCTACAGAAAACAAGATACACTGAATCTAATAGAAGAGGAAGTGGGGGAAAGTCTCGAACACATAGGCACAGGGGAAAATTTCCTGAACAGAACACCAATGGCTTGTGCTCTACGATCAAGAACTGACAGATGGGACCTCATAAAATTACAAAGCTTCTGTAAGACAAAGGACACTGTAAATAGGACAAAAGGGCAACCTATAGATTGGGAAAAGATCTTGACCAATCCTACATTTGATATATACAAATATATATATATATATATATCTCCAATGTATACAAAGGACTCAAGAAGCTAGTTCCAAATAACCCTATCAAAAAATGGGTAAGAGTGCTAAACAGAGAATTCTCAACTGAGGAAACTTGAATGGCCAAGAAGCACCTAAAGAAATGTTCAACATCCTTAGTCATCAAGGAAATGCAAATCAAAACAACCCTGAGGGAGGTAACTCAGTCACAAAAGAACAAATATGGTATATACTCACTGATAAGTGGATATTAGCCCAAAAGTTTGGAACACCCATGATTCAATCCACAGCAACTGTTGGACTGAGCATGGGGTCCCAGATTGAGGAGTGGAAGAAGTGATTGAAGGAACTGAGGGAGTTTGCAGCCCCATGGGGAGGGAACAACAGTGTCAACTGGTCAGGCCCCTTCGATGCTCCCAGATACTGGACCACCAAAGAATGCATATGGAGGGGCCCATGGTGTTGGCCACATATGTGGCTAAGGAGGGCCTTGTTGACCATCAATGGGAGGAGAGGCCCTTGGGTCTGAGAGTATTAGATGCCCCAGTATAGGGGAATGCCAGGGAGGGAAGATGGGAGTGGGTAGGTGGGTGGGGGAATACCTTCAGTGAGGCAGGAGGTGGGCAGATTGGATAGGGGGTTCCAAGGGGGTGGCCTGGAAAAGGGAAAACATCTGAAATGTAAATAAAGTATTAAATAAAAAAACAAAAAAGTCTAATTCTGACAAAACCTTTCTTATTATAATATTTAAATATTGTATATAAATTGAAAATCCTCATAGATGTTCAGTATGAAATTTGACAAATTAGAATTTAAGGTGTGTTTCCTGATTTCTATAACACCTTTGTATATTGCTTTATCTTATTTATCTTTGTTTGCCCCCATTCATATACACTTATTTTACAATCATTTCTTACAACATTTTTACCCACTAATAGAGTTTATACATAAATCATTAGTATGGTTTACTTTGTGCAGATTGAAAATTGTTCAGCAACTGTAATAATTTTGAGGAGTTAAGAGAACTACGAAAGGATGTAAATAAAAAGTCATGTATCAGTGTCACGTTTGATCACATATACTTATTAATACCTTCTATGTATTCCAGTATTCCTAAAGAAGTACAGATCTTTATTCCAAACATGAATATGAAGACATATCTATCTTCCACTTTCTAAACTAAATGTGTTCTCAAGCTGTCTGTGAGCTGGGAAGTTGTCTGTTTTTCATGGTGTTTTGCATTCTTTCACAGAAGGAACACACATGATACCTTAAGGTGAGAAAGCATTCAAGGTTGACTTTTCTTGTCTCAAGTGCATGCCAGTTACTATGATCACTCCTTAAGCCATTCCTGTGCTTGTAGATGCTTGGCAGTACTTTGGGGATAGCAATATCATTAGGGTTGGGAGTCCCTAATTCTGGCATACCACTGATCCCCTCTGAGGGTTCACCATCCCTGGAGGTGCTGCAGAAAGAAAGATACAGGCCTTTGTGACTTGACCATTTCCAAGACTGAGATAATCCTTTGCTTCCTTAGGTCTCAGCATTTCTGCTTCTCTTTTACCCAATGAAGATCCAGCATGTATCTTTTCCACACCGATAATACAATGTTTCCTTAACTTATCATAATGTTAGTTTTCAAATAATAGGAATGTGTTTCTTTTCTTTCAGGTTATATGGAAGGTCATTTTCCAACATTGCACTGGCTTATGTATATATGATATATTATTATAACCCACAAATGAACTTTTCAAGCTAACAAACACATCACATCTATTTCCTTCTGTCAATTCATACCATGCAGCAGGTAGAGGAGAGGCCTGGATACAGATATGTAGGTACAGGTCATACCTTGGACCATGTACAGCAGTGGAATTTGCTTCACAGATAGTATGGTAGTTTACTTTCTGAATGTCTTTCTCTTTTCTTTTTAAAAATCAAATGGAAGTTTATTTTATTTTTATATTTATTCTTCTATAATATATTATATCCCAGTCAGTTTTCCTTCCCTCCACTCCTTGCAGTTCCCCCTCCACCTACTCTCTCCCCTAGATCTACTCCTCCCCCGAAAAGAACACGCCTCTCAGGGATATCAACTGAGTATAGCATGAAAAGTTACCATAAGACTAGGCACAAACTCTCATATCAAGGATGGACAGGCAACAAGTAGGAAGAAAAGGGTCCCAAGAACAAAAACAGAGCCAGAGACACTTCCCACTCTCACTGTTAGGAGTCCCATGAGAACACCAAGCTACACAACCACGACATATGTGAAAGGCCTAGCTTAGACCCATACAGGCTCCATGATTGCTGCTGCAGTCTCTGTAAGCCCCTTCGAGGCTTGCATGGTTGATTCTGTAGGTCTTATTCTTCTGTTGTCCTTGACCCTTCTGGCTCCTACAATCCTTCCTTCTGCTCTTCTTTGAGATTCCCCTAGCTCTGCCTAGTGTTTGGCTGCAGGTCTCTGTATCTGCTCTCATCAGTTCTAGATGGAATTCTTCTGGTGACAATTAAGGTAAACACAGGTCTATGGGTATAGCAGAATATCATTAGGAATTATTTCATTGTTTTTTTATTCTTCCCGTCAGTTGTATTTGGTTCTATCTTGGGTCTCTGGTCTCTGTAGCCTCTGGTTCCTAGCAATCCATGGAGTGTCTGGCATAGACTCCCTTTTGTTGCTAGTGGGGGCCTCAAGTTGTACCAGTCATTGATTGGCCACTCTCCCAAGTTCTATGCTACCACTTCCATGTTTTGTAACCAGGCCAGGTTTTCCGTGGTGGGATTGGTACATCAACCCAACCATGAAACCTTCGACCTACAATTTGTCCTGCCTGCAAGATGTGCTAGGATGGTCATTTTCAACCTGCATTCCCAAGGGAATAGTAGACCAAAATACGAGGAAGGAGAGACTAACTATGAGGGACCTCTCCATTCCAGTTCAGTTACACCAGTTGTACTAAAACAAAAGAAAACACCAACCAACCAACTTCTTTTATGCATTCAGCTCTACATAAAGCTGTGTTTTAGTGGAGGGTTCCATTGTTATAAAAAAATGTGAAAATCAGGTCTACAGAGATAAAGGTACTTGATACAAGGAAACAAAATACAAGATAGGAAAGAAATGACTTATGAAATGTCCTCTGATGCATTTTGTATTCACACATAATTGCACATGCATATACACAATAAAATAAATAAAATTTAAAATAGTACTCTGTGAAGAACATATATAATATATGTGCAAGCGAAATCCTGCTGTATTTTCTGGTAAAAGTCTTTCCTGTTCAATATTATAATTCCATGGTGTAGAAATGAACCCTCTCTTCAATACTATGTTGCCTGGTTATCATTTGAAGATTCCCCAAATGATAATCCAAGTTTAGGTGATTTATTTAGACTCTCAGTGCTTTTAGTCATAGGAAGTAGATTAAAAGTTTCAAAGCTTGCTATACTGAAACTAGCATTTCTAGCTGCTGTCACCAAGCTTGCCTATCCAGACCATAGAACAATGAAGTCAAGGATACTAAGTAAGTCCAACTTTGTACTGTATCATGTTTGAGTTTAAGCAGAATTTTATACATTAACTCTCTATTGCTATTACTTTCTGGCTATGATGATCATCACATACATTTATTTTAAGCATTTTTAAGACTAGTCACTAGACCTTAATAGTAAATTATCATTCAGAAGACATTAAAAGTCAGCCTATTAGGCAGCAGTACACAAAGGTAATTTTAGAGAGTTAATTTTATTTTATGTCTCTTCAACATGTATACTGTAATATAAAATAACATATATACTGTAATGTTTTCTGAAATGAATGGCTCCATAAGACATTTTACTTGAATGTTCAAATCAGATCATTTATAATGACATTTATTTTATAATACTTAGTTTCTGCTTGCTAAAACATAGGTAAGTAAATTTTTTCAGTTTCAGACATTTCAGTAATGTATAATTCCAGAACAGAAACTTTTCATTTTTAATCCTACTTTCCTACTATTATAAACCTAAGAATGTTTTATTTTCTATAATATAAGCATTGTAATTGATATTTTTCTTCCATTAATATCGAATACTAAAATCGGAGTATTCCAGTTTAGAGATTGTTTTTTCATTAGAAAAGTCGGCCCGGTCGATGCGAGAACTAGGACTCCCAACCTTGCTCAGCCAGGACTTCCTATAAACAGAAACAAATAGAAATGAATATATATAGTACACACAGAGTTACTAAAATATGCTATAAGTTCACATTTGCAATGTAACTTTTGCATAAAATATGTTTTATAAATTGGCTTACATGCTGATGAAAATGTCACAATGAAATACATTACTCAATATATCAAACTTAATTAAAATAAACAAATAAATTTGCTTACATTGTATATGCTGTTCTAAGAATACTATGTAGTATAATACATAGTTAAACATGGACAAAGAAAGGAAATAATTTAAGCAACTTAGTTCATATTAGGGTTATTCTCCCTGCCCCCAAACAACAACAGCAACAAAACCAATCAACCAACCAATCAACCAACCAACCAACCAACCAACCAATCAACCAACCAATCAACCAACCAATCAACCAACCAATCAACCAACCAACCAACCAACCAACCAAACTCTTCAAGATCATTATTACCTAGCTCTTAATTTTCAAAATATTTTTATAAAGTGGTCAGTAGTAAAAGCAATTCACCATTCTTTCCATTACCAAGTATATGGTAGACTTGTGTGTGTGTGTGTATACACATGCTATATATAGAGAAAGCATAATAAAAAAAGAATAGACATAATTTCTGTAAAACATCAAATAAAATTAGATGATGTCCTTCCTATCAAATACTGTTCTTACCATATACATTAGCAAAGTTATTGCACTGCATGAAATAATCTAATTGTTCTGAAAATACTTTTCTGCTTATTCAGAGAAGCTGTTAATCCTAACTTATTAGCAATACTATGATTTAATTTGTGCATTTGAGTACTGTGGACACAGTCTTTCCATTCTGTCTTCTGAGATGCTCCCCAGGCCTTAGGTGTACAGATTGCATTGTAGATATATCATCTGGGGATGGGTTCCCGAGGTCAGCTTCTGTAACTACCTTATTCTGCACCAGCTTTTACTACCAGACTCTGAGTGGAGACACTAGCATCCAGACTGTTAGGCCTGTTGGAGGAAGCCTGTTAATCTTGGGTTGGCTTGCCTTGACTTTTTGAAGTCTCTTGTTTAAGTGCCTAGTCCTGGCTTTTCTGGGTAACTGGGCAGAGAGGAAAGGAGGGAATGTTGAAGCAGAAAAGAAATAAAAAGAAAAAGACAAAAAAAGAGAGAGAAGAAAACATTACCCTTTGATAGGCTCTTTAGAAAGTCCAAAAATCCAAGTACTAAAAATGAAAAAAGAATGTAAGTTGGAAAAATCTATTGGCAGAATAATGTTACTTGATAGTCATGTGTCTTCTTCCACTGCAATGTAATTTTAAGTGTGTTTAAAATGTTTTGTATAGAGATTTTTTAAATGAAACTAATTTTGTTTCTTTTTATTTGTTTCTTTTTTATTTCTTTACCAAAATCACATTGGCTTTAACAATGACATAGTAGCAACAGAAAAAGTATTTTCATTATGGATGTATTTCTTACATGTTTGATGAGGATTATACATGTTGCTAAATGAACTTTTAGAGAAGAAAAATCACAATGATCTTGCATGAATGACTTCCAAGCACCTTCAGGTCATCTTTGTATTGTGAATAAATAAAACAGTGTTGGTGAATATCAAGGGAAAGAGCTCTTTGTCTAATACATTGTACTATAATATAATGCTGTGTATTATTATTATTAATTATTATTATTATTTTGGGTGTGCATGCATGGGTGTGTGTACATATTTGTGTGTGTCCATGTATTTGTATGTGTGTGTGTGTGTGTCTGCATTACCATTCAGGCAGTCACCAACCATCAGCCTCATTGCAGTTTCTGTAACATTCTCTGTAATTCTTTGTGGCAGATGGTGGATATTTAGCATCAGATACAGTAAGTGCTACATATTCATGACCTTGGCAGCAGCAAAGCAGCCATCTGTGGTCTTTGAAAATAAGCTTAGGTTACTGACTTCCCAGGGTCAGTGTGAAAGGCCTTTCTATGTAATTGCTTGTGTGTTCTTGATGATGTGCCTACTTGACACTAGTATGCATGTTCTAAGACTGACTTGGTCTTGTTATTAGATTATAATGTCATTACTAGACAATACTATTGAAGGAATGAGTCTATGTCTTCTTCAGGTCTATAGATCTCATGCCTAATTGGATGTTCGAGGTCCTGTACCATCCACATGGAGAAAGAAACCCTGAGTATTGACTCAAGTTTGATTTTATATCACATGAAACAAAAGCTTTTAAAAATACTCTTTGAAAGATAAAAAGAACTTTTGCCCACAGTATTCTTTTATGAAATAACACAAGTAATGAGCATAGTTGTCCTCTCAAAGGTTGCTGGAGGCCTTGGGACCTGACTAATGACCCCCATCTAAGCCTGTGAAACAAGATGATTCATTACAATTGGTTCATTTATTTTTAACAGTTCCTCCTGTTTTTCTTAATTTCTTATGAAGGAGTTTGTGCAGAACAGAAATAAACACAGTGACTGACTTTACTTGGTGCCCAGAGTGATTCTTACAACATGGCAAGGGGAGCAAGTTCACCCTGCAAACCCAGTCTCAGGCATGCTGCTAGTGTCTAAGAATCGTGTGTGGCTGTTAATGCCATATATAAAAGTCTTAGGGTATTTTCTGTGGCTGTTAATGCCGTATAT
>JADRCH010000073.1:96134-125180 GCA_019843965.1 Rhynchomys soricoides | reverse complement strand
TATATAAAAGTCTTAGGGTATTTTCTGTGGCTGTTAATGCCGTATATAAAAGTCTTAGGGTATTTTCCTTAGTATCTCAACAGATAGACCAACACCCACCCACTCACGTATTTATTGTATCAATTCAGGGGTTTCAAGCCTTTTACAGACAAGATCTCTTTTTCCAGTATTTTACATGAAAGCTTCATACTTTATGGCACAGTGTTTTTCTTTGAAACAGGAGAATGTAGTGTGTGTGTGTGTGTGTGTGTGTGTGTGTAGAAAACCAATCTACCATAGGCTTTGCTGCTCTCAAATTAAAATTCAAGCACCTCAGGAACATTTCAAGGGCTGGAAACTCGGTTTGAAACCTGCCTTATTAACCTACCACTGAGCAAAGCTACAGAAAGTAGAGCCTTATGGAGAAATCTTATGTGGACACAGCACCAGCAACACTGCTTCCCCTGTAATTCAAGTGAGTATTGCCTGCAGAAAGTAGGAATGTGAGTCCCTAGGATGATAGGAAAACAGCTATCTAACGACTACCCTAGAATGAAACAAGGAGGCAAAATTAAAGCACTATAAAGCCAACATTATCAATAATTCATAGCAGTTCTGTTTCCTGGGACTCAAATGGAATTCTCCTTTCAGATATCTCTGCAGCACTGGTATAAAACACAGCCTAAAGTGAGGAAGCAAACAGTAAGAAAAGATAGCAAATGGATTGGAAGCTAATGTGGTACTTGCCAATCTCAAGCTTTTAAGCTAGCATCAATAATGGAAAGACAGTACATAACATTTTTGCTATTCTCTTTTCTCAAACAGGTTTCTTTATTCAGTTATATGTGAATGAATAATGCTTTATTATAAAAATAAATGTTTAAGTGGTATTTTGATAACATGCCTAAAAATGTGTCTCTTGATTATCCAGAAAACCCCAGATCATGCATAACTAACCTGAGACTAGATTCTTCATCTTTAAAAAGAGGGTAACCACTACTGTCATTACAGAGATCCTGAAAAGGTTGAAGAGGGTGGTTGGTTGTGAATCACCTAATGGACCATATGGGTCACAGAGTAGGCTCTTAGTAAGTGTTACTGCAGTTAAGTGTCCTCCGCCTTTTCTCTAACTGCAGTTAAGTGTTCTCCGCTTTTTCTCTAACTGTGGGGATCCCCACAGTTAACATACTTTTAGGGAAATTCCACTCCTGAGGTCTCCTAGTCTTGGCAGAGGCACTTCTCAGATGTAGTGTAGTGTGTCCCATCATCACTCCACATCTTCAAATTAGTAAGTCTGAGAAACTATCCTGGGATACTTCAGGTCAAAGTTCAAATTTCATGTAAATATCACTGACTATAAAAGCATAAATTACATTCGAAATCTTAAGTCCAAGGCAAGTCAGGGAAATGTAGCTCCTAACTTTGTTGGGTCTGAAATAAAAGAACAGCCAGAGGAGTTTAGACCAGAAGTTGACCAGGTTAACATATCATGCTACTGTTGTTTCATAAATCATATGCTATGGGACTCAGAAGTAGTACATGTTTGTTCGTTACTAGTGTGCAGTTTTAGTCTATGATTTTGCTGGAGCCACCTCCTCATATCTGAAGGAGCACCAGTGTTGTTGAGTTAACAGATGGAAACAGAAACACACAGGTAAAGGAACTTCTAAATGCTGCTGGGACCAAGTAAAAAGTAAGCCGAAAAGTGCTCTGGGAGCCTTACTTAGCAGGACAGCATCACTGATGTGGTTGGAGTGGAGACCACATTAGAACATTTTTTAGGGGTAAGGATGGAGTAAGAAGTGGAGACAGTAAACAGATGAAGCTTTTGAGCTGTCTGACTATAGAACAGGAGAAACTGTAGAAGAGGAGATAGAACAGCTTTAGAGACCTTCAGGGTTCTGACGATGGCCAGTCCAGCCAGCCTAGATTTTGAATTCAATGCCTTTGGATATTTCTGAACATCCTGTCCCAGAAGTGTACTGACGGAAGCTGTATTAAAGACATACAGTTCAGTATGTTCTCTGTCCCAGATATGTTAAGATCTATTCCTATAGGAAGCCAAATGAAAAATGAGTTGGCCAGACACTCTTGTATTTTCACCCTTTACCCTGACTTTTCCATTTCCCTCAAAAATGCTCTTAAGCAAATTGAGGCTAATGCCATTAGCAGATGGAGGACTATCAGACAGTGTAGAGCCAAGTGCCAGCCCAACTACCTCAGAGGTCCCATTGTAGACATCTTTATAGCCTTCTTCCTGGATCTATTTTATGCTCCTCCCTTATTTTCCATCTTAAGTGTTCACTATCTTATTAGCAGTTTAATATGTTCTTACAACTCATTTTAAAATTTGTAGGAAAAAACGTGGTATAATAAATATACAAAGCCATGATCCTTTCCCCTTCCCTGATACTAATTCTGTAGCTTTCTCAATGGGAATTACAGGAGAAGGGTTATCTATAGACTTGTGTTTTACTACCAACTTTGCTAGAGACTCTTTTTCTCTAAAGGAAGGAACACAATGTCCTTCCATCACAAAAACATGTATCTTAAGGAGAGTGGGCTCTGCAACTGCAATCCTGTTCATGGCCATGAATTCCTGGACTGAGATATAGTTACCCCAGATCTAGCAAGGCTGGAGTCAGACTGGACTTGGATGACTCTCTGAGGGCTGTGCCTCTGTGCAAGCTGATGCATTGCCCTGGCAACCAATCATTCTGAAAACAGTTTGCAGACAAATGAATCAGAAGAATAGTTCAGATGCCTTTGTGTAGAAAGCCACCTCATCTCCCTTTATGTAGAATCTCATGTCCTAACATAGTTTGTACAAAATCATTATGAGCATAGTCTTATTTTCAATCATTCATTCAGCCCCAAATGTGTCACATATCAGGGTAAATATGTCATATTCTGTCCCAAATGTGTCATATTCAGCCCCAAATGCATGAAATAGTGAGAACACAACTTAAGCCCAACATTGAGGCAAATACCAACTTAACATATGCTTTATTTCCAGGGAAACTTGGGTCTCCTGGATAGAAATTATAAGGAAAAATACTAAAAATTCATAGCAAGATAATTTTAGCTCTCTTGTAGAAGGGCATGGGCTATAAATCAATAAGCATATAGACAAAACCATAAAAAGAATGTTTGCTTGCCTCTGTTACAACTCACTTATTCTAACAAAGAAAATAATTAGCTTGCAGGGCCTAATTACTATTTTTATAACTCTTGTTCAAATACATTTAGTTGAATTTGTGTAATGGTAAACTACAGAAGTTGAAGTATTTTCTACAATCATGTTGATGTTTTCCATCAAAGCTCCTGGCTTTCTCATCAGACATTGTAACTCATTTGTAAGAATATGGTCCTATTTTTAATTTTAAGCTTTACTCCATTGTTCCAGAGTCTAGAATTAACCCCCACATCACAAAACTGAGCACAGGAGCTTCTCCAAACCCTCCCATGACTTCTGTCACATACTGTCTTGCTGCTCTAGTTCTAGATAAATTTTGTCTAGTCTCCACTATCAACTCATCTGTATCTGTCTTGGGTATTGTACAAGTCACAGCCTATTCACCCACATAGTTATATTCACATAAAACCTATAAATGAGGCATCTGTGAACGATGCATCTTCGAACCATGCATGTCCACTATGGTATTACCACTGATGTACTTTATATATGCTACTTAATTTAATAAAGTGAATTCATTTAGGTAAGAAGCCTTCTGAAATCTGAAGCATGAGATTTTTGGGAATTGAAACTGAACCTTTCCTTTTAGGCTGCAACAACGAGGCTAATTATAACTGGACTCTGTGTTGACAATGATCCTTCTTAGTGGGAGTTCTTTTTACTCTGCTGAGACCTTTGGCTTAATTCATCTCCATCTTTACTCCCCGGCTTAGCATGAAAGCTTCAGATAGATTTATGCCCACTGAGTCCACTTGATTGTTCAGATCTACCACCTCTACCTGCTGCCTCTGCCCATTCACACATCTCTTACCTATGTGTTCTCTTGCATCCTAGAGCCTGGAAGGATGTCAGCAGTTATGGGTTGTTAGCCATCTTGTACAGTCCATCAACTTTGGTTTGAGTTTTATTTTCTCATCTCTCTTCTTTTTTATCATCTGTTATTTATGTCAAGCTGTTTGCCAGAAATAAAAATTAAACTTGCTTCTGAGGTGTGGTGCCATCTTAGCAAGTGTGATGGAAGATTTGAGATTTGTGTCTTTCTTACTAGTGTTCGGCTCTGGACATCTTTTATTGCTGGATCTCAGTAGGTTGTAGTGGAGTCTTAGAAATGAAGGAAAAACCATAAATCGCAATTTGTATATCATCTTTATTGCATTAGAATTTATCTTTAAGACAGCCACAAAAGAAGATGTGTCAAATGCAAACTACCTAATGACAGTTATTAAATACCTCTTCTATACTCTGTGCTAGGCAAACAAGGCAATCAGGAAGATTGCCTGTCCCCAGTGAACTCAAGTCTGGTGGGAGAGACACATGATTATAATACAGCAAGATGACACAATGACCAAGAGTACATGACATGTGGGAGCCCTGGGGCTCGTCCACCAGGTGCTCATCCTCAGGGCAGTAAGTTACGTTGGCAGACTTGTATATTGGGATGAAAACTTAGGATTCCTGGAAAGGATAAATTAGACATTTGAAAACAAGGAGTATGTCTGGAGCAGTTATGTTTGTAACCTCTTTAAAGGAATTTCTCTGCACAGGATGGGGAAGGAGATTCGTGTAAGTCATTGAAGTTTCAGCTTTCTTACAGCAAGGATGTATGCTGTATAAGTGTAAATAAGATATATAATAAGCAATAGAGCAATTATTTTATAAGCTACTGTAATATGTAGACCTAAGGATACGCTTAATGTTGCATTTTATTGATTAAGTGTTAATTAATAAGAAATTATATTATCAGAACTTACTTGCTCTTACCAAATGTTCTATTAGGCAAGCCAAGCAGGGTTTGGATGTTCTTTACCAATCAGTATTTGTTGACACTCCAATTCATGTATATGGAATGCATTTAGTGTGTTGGATTCTATAAATCTGCTTCATCTTTGCTGTGTTTGGTATTTCTTAGGAAGGACAGTGTTCAATACCGAGCCCATCCATACTCTGACAGCTATCAGAGTCTCTGGCAGCACAGCCATAAATGTGCTAAAATAAAACATAAAATTTGCCACTCTAAAAATATTCAATAATTTTAGGGAAAATTGAAAAAATATTTCTCTTGACTTAATGTTGGAAACTAGAAGTCTAGTGGCAGTGTTCCCTTTTCAAAGTTAATAGCTGCTTGGGCTTATCCATGTCAGTTTCCACTGTTCTGGGGAAAACATGTTTGTATCATTATATCTACTAATCTTTTGTTTCTTGGTTCTGAGACAAGGTCTCATTTAGCCTAGGATGGCATGAAACTCACCATGAAGCTAAGGTCAATCTAAATTTCTGCTTCTCTTGCTTCTACCTCTTAAGTGCTACAGTTACAAGCAAGCACCATCAGGATTTACAAAAAGCCTTACCTTAGTAAAATACAAGGAGAATGGCTACATTAAAGCCATCTAGTAGAGCTGGATCGTTTCAAATCCAAATCGAAGCACACTTGATAAGAGTACTTAGTAAAATAAGTTATTTAGGGTGGGAGGTTTTAGGATGGGAGGTTCTGTTTTCTTCATGTCCCATCTTACAGAGAACTTTAAAATAATATTAGGGAATTTTAATATGGTTTAGAGAATTCTAGACCATTTCAGTTCAGGTTGCCATGTTTTTGTTTTTGTTTTTTGTTTTTCCTGATCCTTGTACTTTCTTTGGTACCATAAAATAACATTAAAAATATAAAATGGGTCTACATTATAAATACCTTATTACTCAGATTTAATTAACATATTTTTCTTTTCCTGTGCTTAGATATGAATGTTTAACCCATTAGAATGTGGTAAACAAATTTCAGCAAGTAAGCCAATTCTTTTTTTAAGTTTTTTTTGATACTTTATTTACATTTCAAATGTTTTTGCCTTTTCAGGTCTCCCCTTTGGAAACCCCCTATTCCATCCCCCTCCCCTTGCCTCTATGAGGGTATTCCCCTACTCACCCTCCTACTCTCCCTGGCATTCCCCTATACTGGGGCATCTAACACCCTCAGGCCCAAGGGCCTCTTCTCCCACTGATGGCCCTCAAAGCCCTCCTCTGCCACATATGTGACTGGAGCTATGGATCTCTCCATGTGTATTCTTTGGTTGGTGGTCCAGTCTATGGGAGAACCGGGGAGTCTGGCCAGTTGACACTGTTGCTCGCTTCATGGGGCTGCAAACTCCCTTAGCTCCTTCAGTCCCTTCTCCAAGTCGTCCATCTGGGACCTCACACTCAGCCCTATGGTTGCTGTGAAGTGACTCTTGGGTATTTCGAACTTTTGGGCTAATAACCACTTATCAGTGAGTACATACCATGTTCATTCTTTTGTGACTGCGTTACCTCACTCAGGATGATGTTTTCAAGTTCCATCCATTTGCCTGTGAATTTCATGAAGTCATTGTTTTTAATAGCTGAGTAGTATTCCATTGTGTAAATGTACCACATTTTCTGTATCCATTCCTCTGTTGAGGAACATCTGGGTTGTTTCCAGTTTCTGGCTATTATGGCTGCTATGAACATAGTAGAGCATATGTCCTTATTACATGTTGGAGCATCTTCTAGGTATATGCCCAGGAGTAGAATAACTGGGTCCTCAGGTAGTACTATGTCCAGTTTTCTGAGGGTTCACCAAACTGATTTCCAGAGTGGTTGTACCAGCTTGCAATCCCACCAGCAATGGAGGAGTGTTCCTCTTTCTCCACATCCTCACCAGCATCTGCTGTCACCTGAGTTTTTGATCTTAGCCATTCTGACTGGTGTGAGGTGGAATCTCAGAGTTGTTTTGAAGTGCATTTTCCTGATGACTAAGGATGTTGAGCATTTTTCAGCAGGTGCTTCTCAGCAGTCTTTCTTTTCTTTCTTTCTTTCTTTCTTTCTTTCCTTCTTACTTTCTTTCTTTCTTTTTACATTGTCAGGTTGATCTGAGTATTTTAGTTTGTCACATGACACTGAAAGCACCATCCCCATGGAAGCACAAACTGGGCCTTCTTTTTCATGTCTATGTTAGACATTGTTCCTAGCCCCTGTAATGTTTTCTCTTCCCACATATAAAAGTGGCTTATATGAAACAGATCGACTCTTTATTGCTCTACCCACTATCCATCCATCGGTGCAGAAACTCAGTAGGAAAAAATAATATCCTAACATTGGTTTACTTTCAACAAGAAATGTTTAAATTCTCTGGACTTTTAGTTTAGCAAACACAGATTTTATGGTCTCAGTGTGATGATGATCTTTACAAAGCTCAAGAGATGAAACTAAACATTTGCGTTGTGCTGCAAATTGATTTTAGTTCCTAAAATAACTGCTGTAACTATTGGAGATACAGCTCTTCCTTTCCTGCTTTCACTGGCTAGGGATGAAACAGAAGGTTGGTATATGCTCAGGAGTATTCAGGCATAAAGATTTAGCAATATCAAGTAATAATGCCTGAGATAAATTTTGTGTCTCTTAGGCACTGTGTAACTTCCTTTGGATTATTTTTTGCATAACAGAAGAACATTCTAGGGTCCCAGGAGATAGCACTAAGAACAAGTAAAGATAAGGAAAGCATGGCTGTTGTAAGCAATTTCCAATCTTTAAAATATTTAGAATGCACATTTAGCATCAGGATCAGTCTGTAAATATTGGATTATGTTATTGAACTGTTTTATATATACAGATTAGGAAGATGAAGTGGCCCAGGTAAACCATGTCAGAGGCATGACATAACCAGAATGTAGTCTCTACCTGCTATTCAGGGCAAGCCATTTGTTCATTATTCAGTGTTTGGATAATTTTGGACACATTACCTAACCACTGAGACATCAAAGAGCTGGCACTGTTTGAAGACAAAGACAGGGAGAATGCAGACTGCCCTCAGAACTGTCTTCTCTTAGATTTACTGAGACTAAGAAAGGAAGTGACAGATGCTCCTAGAATAAGAATGCAGGTGAGCTGGCTAGGCTCTTCAATCATTTCCTAGTTCCTTACAGCCTCCAGCAAAATCCAAGGTCAATCTAGTTTCTAGGAAATAATAAGTCTGCCAGGTCATAGAAGTCTAGAGCCATAGCCATACACAGACATCTCAGTATTCCATTACTTATGGCTTCTTTAGGCCTACCATGGATAGGCTATACCTGTTAATATCTGTTTCCTCAACTCTGATATTTAATTACTTCAGTGCAACAGCAACATTAAAAATCATTGATCACTGATTACCATAGCAGATGTAACAATAATTTAAAAGACTGAAGCATTTTGAAAATTATCACAATGTTTCATTAGGGCTGTTGAGATGTTTCAGTGGGTGACGGCACTTGCCACCAACTCTGATGACTAAGAATCAGGATACACATGATTAAAAGAGAGAACACATTCTTATAAGTTGTCCTCTGCTCTCCACAAATGCACTGTGGCATGTGCATGTATGTGCACATATACACAAATATAAATGTAAAAACAAATTCAAAATGTCATGCCCAGATACAAACATCCTTTGCACATAAAACATGTCACTGGGAAAATGGTGCTCATGATTTTATTAGAGGCAAGGGTTGATAAACCTCTAGTTCATAGAAGTATAACAAATTGGGGTGTGTCTATGTACTTCATAGGCTTGTTATAAGTCTTTATTACGATGGCTTATATGGAGTCCCCAGCATGGCACTTGACACACAGGTTAAGAGAGGTGTTTCACAGAAGACCTCCTCAGGTAAGAGACTAACAGTTGCATGTAAACTTTCTGACTCTCCAGCCTAGTATTCTTTCCAGTACACAAACAAGGACCACAGCCATAAAAAGACGAGATTAAAACATAATTATCTGCAGTATTCTGTGTCTAGAAATCCTATGGCATCTATTAAATTTATTTGCTTCTGTGAAAGTGATTGCACTATTGTGAATTTAACTACCAGTTAAATAATACAATAAAAAGGATAAGAACAAATTCTTTTTAAATTAGCAAAATAGGGGCTGGACAGATGGCACAGCAGTAAAAAGTACTAGTCTCTCCTGCAAAGAACTCAGGGTTGGTTTGCAGCACCTACATGGTTGTTTACCAACCTCCATAACTCCTTGTCCTAGGGGACTCAACACCCTGTTCTAACTTCTGCAGGCATCAGGCATGTATGTGGTACACATATGTACACACAGGCAAAACACTCATATACATAATGTAAAAAATCAATATAAATAAGGAGATAACCAACATATAACATTTATAAAATTTCTTGAAAAATTTATGTGCTGTATATAAATAAAACTGCAAAGTTTATCAATTTTCACTGTGTTATTTACTACTTGTTAAATAATACAGTTTCATATTAACAAAAAGACTATGTGTTAATGTTAGTTTAGCCCTCTGAGAATTCTGACATAAACCACACTAATTATTACAATAACTAAATAAGTTGTGACTGGGGATGGCCAAAGGTAGATGCTTGCCTGAGCATACCTGAAACTGTGTTCAATCCCCAGCCTGGGGGGGTGGGAGACAGTATGAGACATGTAGAAATACATTTAGTATAAGATCTGTAGTCATGACATCAAGGAAAATACTTACTTAGAAATTGCCTAATGACATGAAGGAGGGAGTATAGAGAATTATTCTTTATTCCCGCTCTCCAAATGCTAGATATCCCACTCAAACACACAGGTCTACAGATAGGTATGATCCCCTAATTCTTTCTGAGAAGCCAGGGCCAGAAGTACATTCATTCCCTTCATCTAAAAGATGATGGAAAAACTACAATAAACATTTGGATCTTCTGGAAATTTTAAAACTCTTTTGCCCCAATGTTACTTCCTTTTAAAGGAGCATCACTAGATGTGAGAAAAGCTGTATCTCACAAGTGCTATTGTAATGGTTTTTAAGGAGGTCAAGAGGATACAAATTGGAAAATAAGAAATAAAGGTATCACTAGTTGCAGATGATATGATAGCATTCATAAGCAACTCCAAAAATTCTACCAGAGAACTTCTACAGCTGATAAACAACTTCAGCAAAGTGGCTGGATATAAAATTAATCAAACAAATCAGTAGCCTTTCTTTATACAAATGATAAACTGGCTGAGAAAGAAATGAAAGAAAGAACACCTTCCACAATAGTCACAAATAATATAAAATATAAATAATAAGCTCTAACAAAGCAACTGAAGGATCTGTATGATAAGAACTTTAAGTCTTTGAAGAAAGAAATCCAAGAAGACCTCAGAAAATGAAGAGATCTCCAATGCTCATAGATTGGTAGAATTAACATAGTAAAAATGGCCACCCTACCTGTCTTAAGGTTTTACTGCTGTGAACAGACAACATGACCAAGGCAACTCTTCTAAAAACAGCATTTTGTAGGAGCTGGCTTACAGGTTTAGAGGTTCAGTCCATTATCATCAAGGCAGGAGCGTGGCAACATCTAGGTCATGGTGCAAGCAGAGATGAGAGTTCTACATCTTCATCTGAAAGCTGCTAGTAGAAGACTCGATTCAAGACAGCTAGAAGTAGGATCTTAAAGCCCATGCCCACAGTGACACACCTACTCCAACAAGGCCACACCTCCAAATAGTGTCACTCCCTGGACCAAGTATATACAAACTATCACACTACCAAAAGCAATCTACAGTTTCAACATAATCCCCATCAAAATTCCAACACAGTTCTTTAAAGACATGGAAAGAGCAATTCTCAAATTCATATGGGAAAACAAAAAACCCGGGATAGCAAAAACAATTCTTAACAATAAAAGAATTTCTGGGGGAATCATCATTCCTGACCTCAAGCTATACTACAGAGCAATAGTGATTAAAAAAAAAAAACAAAACAAAGCTGCATGGTATTGGTGCAGAAATATACAGGTTGATCAATGGAATAGAATTGAAGACCTAGAAAAAACCCCACACACCTATGGTCACTTTATCTTTGACGAAGAAGCCAAAAATATACAATGGAAAAAAGAAAGCATCTTCAATAAATGGTGCTGGTCTAATTGGAGGTTTGTATGTAAGAGAATGAAAATAGATCCATATTTGTCACCTTGCACAAAGCTCAAGTCCAAGTGAATCAAGGACCTCAACATAAAACCAGATACACTGAATCTAATAGAAAAGAAAGAGGAAAAGAGTCTTGAACTCATTGGCACAAGGGGAAATTTCCTAAACAGAACTCCAGTGGCTCATGCTCTATGATCAAGAATTGATAAATGGGACCTCATGAAACTAAAAGGTTTTTAACATCATTTAACTACCAGTGTTACTTTGTAGAAATAGAACAATTGTGGCCATTTAGGGGCTTTTTATATACTTTAAAAAAAAGTCTCAGAATTCTAATTTTATGTTTAAATTTTTCATTAAATTCTTTTTGTAACTGGAACTATGTCACAGTATGAGAAAATTGTGCTTTGTTTCAACAATTTGTCTCTAATGTTTAATAAATTTTAGGTGGAAAGATTACAGATGTATCAAATTACCTTTCTATGTAATTAAAATTATATTTCTCTGCTTTAAAAAAGAAATTATACCCCAGAAATTTCCAGAATAACTGGTTAATATCTAAATACAGAACAACAAAACAAGTAATTTGGATAAACTCTTAAATGGAATGCCAAAGAAAGCCCTAGAGACTTATTTCCTTTAATTCTTTCCAAGTTAAAAAAAAATCAAATATTCATGAAGTCTTTAGATGGACAATTATCTTTTAAAAGTTTGTGACAACAATGGAAATTAAAATAAAAAATAAATTGTCCAAAACCAGCAAGAAAAAATAATCTTAATATTGAAAACTGAATTATAATAAGAGAAACACAACTGAGAAATATTCATAATGACACAGAAACTTGGCATATATAACAAGTACCTTAATCAGATTTTCAAAAATACTAAAACCAAGATATAAAGAGGCTGAGAATAAAAGCGTGCCATTCTCATACTGAATGCAAGTAAATAAGGTGCATAAGGACATTCTCAAGATCATTTGTAGCAGCAAAAGAACTTTAACAAGCTGTTCAATAAGTTGTAACTGAACATACCACCATGTGGTCATTAAAATCTACAACAACTACCTTTCCCAGGTGGGAAATGCTGCTGTTTAGAGATGGAAGAGAGTCTTAACAATAACTCCACTGACTGTGTATATAAGGCACTAGGAAAAAGCAAAAATCAAATCACTATTAATATTTTTTCAGAAATAAAACTGTAGCAAAACATTACAAATTTTTATTGTATTTAATATGTTCTAGATTTTATTGTATTTCTCAACACATTAGGGAGAATCCAAAGAAAAACAGAAGAAATGAGGGCTGTCAGTATGCAAAGGTAAGAAGCTTGCTCATGCTAGTTCTCACCATGCCAGGACCCCATGGGCACTCCTGATACCCCTTGTGCCTGTGGAGCTGGGGTCTAGAGTCAATATCATCTGTTGCCTTCCCCTTTCTCCTTATTGCAAAGAGGCAAACCCCTGGTTCTCCTTTTCAGGGGCATCTTAAGATCCTTATGGAGTCACATGGAAGCAAGAGAGGAAGTTTCCTTACAATGCCTAAGTTGAAGTTTTCATTCATTAAAATTTGAATGAAGAGAAAGGGAAAAATTGATGCACCCAAACCAGGTTTTATGGCCTAAATGGTCCAATAGCTTCATTCCAACTAAGAAAAGTAGTGGAATAACACAGTCAAGATACAGAACTGTTTAATGGAATTCACACTAAAACTTTAGAATATGAAAATGAATCTCAGTTGAAAAGTTCAGGTAAGTAGGAATGAACACTTTTAAAGGAATTTAATATTGTGTCTTATGTTCAAAGTAACCAGGGTAAACAGAAAATTAAGGTTTTCCATCTTGTGTCTTAGGCTGTGACAGAAACTGTGGTATAGGTTTTGTGAGCGTTTTTTAAACTTGAAATTTATGAGTATAATATAAGCCTTATTTGAGCTTTATTTGAATTTCAACTAATTTCTAAGAGCTCCTGACAGATGCTCTTAGAATGAATAGGCCCCAATTCCCAAAGAGCACAACATTTCAAAGCTATTTCTGGCTCTGAAATAAGTACCAATCCCAGGAAAACACTCCTGAGCCATTTTCCCAGTGGCAGAAATAGCTTCTCTTGTGGCCCCTCTGACCTACACTAAGGAAGCTGGTTAAGAAGACGCTTTGCCCGCAATCCCTTTACCAGAGCATCCCACAAGAGGAAAGGTAGTTAGCTCATCTTCAGAAACCTATTCTCACATTCTCTACAACTGGGTGGGCATAAAAAGCCATAGGGGAATTACTCCCTCTTATTTCTAAAATGATCTCAACATTGTTACTTTGGGAATACTTGTTTGCAGAGCTTATAAAGCAGGCTTATCTACCACTAAATAGTCACTGTTAACCTACCAAATAATTCTTCTAGGAAAGTTTTTGGACCCCCAGCCTCACTCACATCATTGGGCCCTTGTTTTACTGGTTGTTATTCCTACCAGCCGGAACCAAACTTTGCCTTCCCATGGCTTCCCACTTCTTACTTTGGGATGTGTGGGGGTTTTTCCCTCAAAAGGCTTTCACTGACTTATCCTCCAGTATTGACCTATCTTATCTCTTTCCTTTACATCCAAGCTTCCAGAGCTGATGAATTTCCCATTGAGCCAAATGGAAACTCTGACTTAGCTTTCCAGTATAGTAACAGTGACTTTAATGGTGCATTTCTAAGCCAGGGATTCTTATAGGGCTTGGTAAAACATTTTCTTAATTAAAAATATACAAAACTAAGGATTGTAACAATTCAAATAATACAGAAGCAGATAAAGATAACATCAAAGTCTTCCATCCACTTTTGCTATATCTACAATAGATTTTACACACAAACACCCCCCCCCACACACACACACACATACACAAAGACAAGTGTCTTAGTTAGGGTTTTATTTCTGTGCTAAGACACCATGATTACAATTCTTATAAAACATTTAATTGGGACCAACTTACAGTTTCAGAGGTTTGGTCCATTATCATCATGGTGGGAAGCATGGCAGCATGCAAGCAGAAAGAGCTGAGAATTCTACATCTGGATCCACTGGCAGCAGGAAGTGATTGCCACACTGGGTGTGGCTTGAGCATCTGAGGCCTCAAAACCTACCTACAGTTACCACTTTCTCCAACAAATAGTGCCACTCCATATGGGCTTATGAGGACCATTTTCATTCAAACCACCACATTCCACTCTGACCCTCGTAGACTTGTCATCATATCATAATGCAGAAATGCATTCATTTAAACTTCAGAAGTCCCCATAGTCTACAACATTCTAAATCCTGTTTAAAAGTCCAAAGTTCAAAGTCTCTTCTGAAGATTCATGCAATCTTTTAACTGTAATCCCCTAAGAAATTAAAGTTAAAAATCAAATCACATACTTCCAGCATATAATGGCACAGGATATACATTGCCTTTCCAAAAGGGAGGAAAGGGAGCATAGTGAGGAAATATTGGACCAAAACAAGTTCAAAAACCATCAGGGCAAAGTCTTAATTCTGTATCTCCATGTCTGATGTCAAAGTGCTCTTCAAATTTCCAACTCCTTTCAGCTTTGTTGACTTCAACATGTTCCCTTTCATAGGCTGGATCTACTCCAAGTTAGCAGCTTTGCTTGGCAGGTATCCCACAACTCTGGCTTCGCCAACATCTTAGAGTCTTCAAGGCAATCCAAGACTCACCTTCACAGCTTCATGAAATGACCTATCTAGGTCTCCAGACAGGGATGCCCCTAACATATGCCTGGTCTCAGCAGTTTTTTTCTTAGTCTTGGTGGGAGATTCCAGAGCCCTCTTAAAGCTGCCAAGTTCTGCTGCTTTCTAGGGATGGAACATGGTCTACTCAATTACATCTTTATCATCTTTCTGTCTTTGTTGGTTTCCTTTACAGTCTAAGCTTGGCTATCCTGAAACTGGATCTGTAGACCAGGCAGACCTTAAACTCAAAAGATCTGTTTGCCTCTACCAATGGAGTGCTGGGATTAAAGACATGTGCCACTTAAACTGGCTCTAAGCTTTTCTTTAATTCCTTTTCACAGGTTGGAAGCTTAGCTGGATGGGGTCTTGCTCTGAGGGCACCACATCCTTTATTCCAATCAGCATCAGGCTTTTCTTTATTTATCTTCTTGAACACAGGATTTAGCTCCATTCCATTTCCTGGTGCCCCTTTTCTCCTTTAACCATACTTTTTATATTTTTCCTTGCTCAGCTTGTTCCTTTTCATTATAGGTCTTCAAAAGAGTGAACACTAATAACTACATGACAGAGTCAAATCTAGGCTGTTTTGAAATTTCCTCTGCCAAGGCTGAAACTCTTTAATTTAGCCTCAGGCAGACTTTTCTTTCAGCAAGGGCAAAAAAATCAGCCACATTCTTTGACAAATATCACAAAAACAGTCTCTAGGCAAGATACTAACATTCTTCTCTGAAATCTCTTTAACAGGTCCTCACAGTTCAAATCACTCTCAGGATCACCATCTTCCATGTTCCCACTAGAATGGCCCATTGGGCCCCACTTAAAGCATTCCACTGCTTTCTAAAATCCAAAAATACACATTCTTCCAACAAAAGCATGGCCAGGCCCATCACAGCAGTCCCTGGTACTAATTTCTGTCTCAGGGTTTCCATTGCTGTGAAGAGACACCATGACCAAGGCAACTCTTATAAAGACAAATTGCTGTTTTATAGGTGTTTGATATTGTTATTTTATTTTTGGCATTATGTTTTATATTAAGAAAGATAACATCACATTCTGCTACTGAGTTTCTACCCTTGTATTTTGTATGTTTTGTGTCAGTGTATATTTTAAAAAATATCCCCTTTGTAAAACATTTACAGTGGTTCAGTAATTGTAGCAGCCTCTTCAAGGAACTCTTCTTGTTTAGATAAATGATCAGAACTTTAATGGCTTCCTCAATCTATCTCAATGGATTAGTGATCTCCTGGCTCCAAGGGAGAAGACAATTGCATGGTTCTCATCAGCCCTGAGTTTCATTGTAAGACCTTTGCTCTATCTGGGTCTTTGGAGCCTTGGTGGCCTTGATGCATAAGTCCTTGGCTGATGAAGGCCAGGGGCCCTTTCCAGTTGATTCTGAACAGTTCAGGGAAGCTCTTGGATTCTGGCAGTCAATAACTGTCACTGCTTACCAGCCTGGGGAAGCTTTATAACCACGCTTTCCCTCTCTGCTCTAGCTTTCCAGTCAGCCTTTGAATTATGATTTGCTGTATCTTTTCAGTGTGACAATCAGAGGTAGCACAGAGTGCTACCTCAGGCTCCCTCTGTTCAGCAGACTACAGTTGTTCTGTTGATTCTGTTGATCTCTGCTACCTGTGCAAGTGGAAGCAGATATCTAAGTTTGGACATGTTGCCTTGGCTTTCTTGGCCTATCCTCAGACCCCCTTTGGAGTTTGACCCAGATAAGGAAACTCAGCTCTGACTTCTGTCTTTTTCACATAGTCCCTATGGAGAAGGAAGTAGGAGTCTTCCTGCATCTCCTCTGCTTCCTTAGCATGTGGGTATGTCACAGCACATGTGTGGTCACAGTGCTGCCTATAGGAGTCAGTTCATGCCTTCTACCATGTGAGGCAGGGGAACTGAATTCAGACTATCAGATTTGGTAGCAATCACCTTTACAATTGAGCCATGTCAAAGGTCCAAGCCTTTTCAGCTTTCATGTAGAGGTAAATTGCTTGAGGAGCTTGCTAAGACACAGGATCCAATTCAGAGAATTCAGGGAAGGCTTAAAATTATATTTTTTCGTTCCGGTTTCCATCTGTGGCAGGAGACCTCTGCTTGGGCCACCAGGGCTCCATAGCAAAATAGCGCTGGAAGAAAGCTAGCCTCTTAGGAGTGTGGGCAAGTCTGTCTGCTCGGAGGGACGCACCTGGAAGCCCCAGGACATAGGGACTGAGGAATGGGGTTCTGGTTTCTTTCTGTGGCTGGAGAGCAGATCCTGTGACACAGGGCTCCAGACACAGAGACTGAGGAACAGCCGGGTGGAAAAAACCTTCCAGTTTCCATCTGTGGCAGGAGACAACTGCCTGGACCACCAAGGCTCCATAGCAAAATAGTGCTGGGAGAAAGCTAGCCTCCCAGGAGTGTGGGCAAGCCTGTCTGCTTGGAGGGACCCACCTGGAATCCCCAGGACACAGACACCGAGGAACGGGGTTCTTGTTTCTTTTGGTGGCTGGAGAGCAGATCCTGTGACACAGGGCTCCATAATCAAATTGTGCCAGGAGAGAGCTGGTATACCAGGGGTGCAGACACATCTTTAAGGACAGGCAAGACCACCACTTCTTCTCAAATTCACTGGACCAAGAGGGACCTTTGCAGAGCTATCAGGACACAGGAAGCAAGGGACAGCTGGGGATTAGATCCTTTTTGTTTCTGTCTGCACGCCAGAGCTGACCCTGCACCACAGCTCTCCAAACTCAAATTCCTCTCAGGGAGAACTGGTCTTCAAGGAGTATTGACACCTAGCCTTGCAGGAAAGACAAGCATCAGTCAGAGAAAGTAAGACCAGCTAACAGCAGAGATAACCAGATGGCGAAAGGCAAGGGCAAGAACACAAGGAACAGAAACCAAGGCTACTTGGCATCATCAGAAACCAGCTCTCCCACTACAGCAAGCCATGGACACCCCAACACACCAGAAAAGGAAGACTCAGACTTAAAATCACATATCGAGAAGATGATAGAAGATTTTAAGAAGGAAATAAATAACTCCCTTAAAGAAATACAAGAGAACACAGGTAAACAACTGGAAGCCCTTAAAGAGGACACACAAAAATCCCTTAAAGAATTACAGGAGAACACAATAAAATGGGCAGAATTACAGGAAAACACAATCAAACCAATGAACAAAACCATCCACGAATTAAAACGGGAAATAGAAACAATAAAGAAATCACAAAGGGAGACAACCCTGGAGCTAGAAAACCTAGGTAAGAAATCAGGAGACATAGATGCAAGCATCACCAACAGAATACAAGAGATGGAAGAGAGAATCTCAGGTGCAGAAGATACCATAGAAAACATGGACACAACAGTCAAAGAAAACACAAAATCCAAAAAGCTTCTAACCCAAAACATCCAAGATATCCAGGATACAATGAGAAGACAGAACCTGAGTATAATAGGTATGGAAGAGAGTGAAGATTCCCAACGTAAAGGACCAGTAAATATCTTCAACAAAATTATAGAAGAAAACTTCCCTAACCTAAAGAAAGAGATGAACATAAATATACAAGAAACCTACAGAACTTCAAATAGACTGGACCAGAAAAGAAATTCCTCCCGTCACATTATAGTCAAAACACCAAATACACAAAACAAGGGAAGAATATTAAAAGCAGTAAGGGAAAAAGGGCAAGTAACATGTAATTATGATTATTCTACTTCTGAAATACAAAGAGACAAAAGAGAAGAAAAATCCATAGAACTATTGTTATTCCAGCCCACTGTTATATGCTAGAGGAACAACATAATAGCCAAGATCTAAAGGTGGTCTAAGACCCAGGGTATTGTTAATCTTTCTCAGTGTAGCATTTTTCAAGTGTACTTCCTGAGCACCTGGGTACATATTTTAGTACATTTTATTAGTAGAGAATTTTGTTCAAGATCAATGTCACACTTAAATGAGGCAGTAATTTTAGATCATACTAAATCTATGATCTAAATGATCAATCCAAGATCATACTATGTTAGAGGATTGTTATTCCATGGAAATTTGATGAGGGTCAGTCGGCATCTTTGACAGTGTGTCAAGACATGCCTAAATTAGAGATTAATTCATTTATAGTTAAACTGGCTTAGTTAGAATGCCTTTTAAAAATACTTGTCAATCACAAGCATTTGTGAAGTGGGCAGGGTAGGTCCTCTCCTACCACTATGTGGTTCCAGGGTTGAATTAAGATCTTCAGGCTTGGCAGCAAGTGCTATTCTGGTATTCCTTACTCAGAATCTAATACTTGCTCTCCAGTTAGCCAAAAGTGAAGGAGAAAGAAATGGACAAAGCTCTTTACCCTGACAAGAACATATCCATCCACTCAGTTAAGCATCTGTGTAAACTCCTGGAGGAAAATAAATTTCTTGCAACTCGCATGTCAAATATGAAAGGGATCTTATTTTGCAGTTTAAGCCACTAAATCTGGGGATCAGGATGGGGGACAATGACGACTACTAGGTAACAGAAGCCCCAGGTGTCACATGTTTGGTGCCACTGTGTTCCTATCCCATCTGCTGGGAAGTTGCTCAGAACACCATCCAGTTGCTTACCCAATTGTATCCTTGTACAGTTGGAGATTTTATCTGGCCACAGGCTTAGAAATTTTAACTCATCATAGGTATGATGAAGCAGGGGATGCTTTAAAGACCAGTCAACACGAGAGAACTCAGTGCTGGGAAGTAAGAATGTACAGTGTGCTTAAAGTGTAAGAGTTCTAATGAGGACAACCTTTTAGGACACAACTTTTTTTTTTTTTTGACTCTCTTGACAAGATGGCTAACTACAACTGTGGATGGGTTTCTGTGGTAGAGTCACTCTAAGTTAATAAGCTATTATTCTTTTTTCACTTGGGTGACTGTGACTGAAAATGCAGTCCTGAGGGGATAGTGACAACCCTTGGAGACACATTCTCTTTGAGCACCCTCATCCCATGTGCTGCACTGCAGGAGCCCCAACATCTACTGACTGCACAGAGGAAAGCACAGTTAATTTCACCATGAACAGAAAACTCTACCTCTCATGACAAGACTCCAGGTACCTGGACCACCCAGGGCACAGTCTTTCTAGGAACTGCTCTAAATTTTAAATGATGTACATACATGCAATTTTGTCCTAAATACCTTAGATTTAGGAATTAGTAAAAAGCATTTCTCAGGAGAAATTTAAAAGAAATTCATAGCATTGAGAACTACATATACATCATGTTTTCTTTATTCTGTTATAAAAATAGCACGTTTGGCTTTTTAGTTGACATGAGAGTTCATGTGCCATACCACCCACCCATTTCACAACAAGTGGTAAAAAATCATAGTAAATCTTAGTTCTTCTGTGGTGACACCTTGCCCTTTATAACCCTCCTGGTTTAGATAACTCCCTGAGCTTCTTAATCATTATGAGCTTGGTATTTCTAACAGGGAAGCATAGCACATCCTTGAATACACACCACTAACTCACATCAGACACTAACAATCCTATTTCAGAGGTGGAGAACGGGAAGTGTAGTATGTTGGTATTCAACCTTCCTAGGATGTTTTTATCATTATATTCATTCTAGACTAGAAAATAAGTGAGTGAGGTAGGTGAGGCTTTCTGTAGATGACTTCATCAGCTCCATTTCTGTTTTTAAACTGGGTGTTTGTTTGAAGTTAGATAAAAGAACAAGACAGAGACCGTTCTTGTTCTCTTTATAAACAGCAAAATGTCACAGTATGGCATCTTTTCTTTCAAGCAGGATCCCTTTGAGACATTCCTGAAAAAGCAGAATACCCATGAAGATCAGCATGGCAGCTGACCTCTGGAAATCTGGGAAAAGACTGAGTGACACTGAGGTCAAAACATTATTGGCAGATGTTTGTCAAGAAGCTTTGATGGCAGATCCCTCTGAGGGGGTGCATCAGTACATCATGTGTAAAGGCACGATGGTGAATTTATAATTTAGGGATGAGATTTATAAAGCTGTTTTTTGATATCAGAGGTTTCTTTTCCCCCATAAAAAATAACGAAGTCATATGAGTCCCTAAATACATACACACAGACAGCCCCACAAGCCACAGAAGAAATAGGCCAGAAAGTAAGTGCCCAGGTGCTGCCAATTTTAGCTTTTATACTCTTAATTATTCCTATTTTAATGAAGATGTTTAACAAATTTTATCCACAATCAGAATGAGAAGCCAAAGGAAAATGAAATATCTTCAAAGCTGTTAAAACACACACACACACACACACACACACACACACACTCATGTGCATGAACATACATATGTATGCCCCTAAATTCTCTACCTATGAAATTACTCATTAGAAGCAGAATTGGGGAATGTTTTTCACTTTATGTAAAGAAATTTTATCAACATTCTATATTAATGAGTATATTCAGATTCCAAGTGGAAGAAGCTAAGACATAAAATGAATAAAAAACAATTAAAGGGCATATGTGGATATACTTTAAGTGAATATTATAATTGTTATAATTTTAGGTGATTATAAGGATATATTAGATGAAAATATGTCAATATCATATAACATTTATATATAGGAGACAAAGGTCACCCTAAGGAAGAAACAGAATTAGAAATAGGTGTATTTAAAATTAAAATGCTGAGCTCTGGATCAGCAAGAAAACTTGGTAGAAGAGGTTATTTGCCATGAAAGCCTGATGAAAAGATCAGATGCCACAGTGGAAAAGAGAACAGATTCCTATAGTTGTCCTCTGACCACATGTGTGCTGCAGCACATGCATGCCACACTCATGTACATATCATTCACACCTGAGCTTCTGCACAGCCCTATACACTAATAATGAATAAAAATTAAATTAAAAGAGTTGAGCTGCACTATAGGCAACAATAATTCTACATTTTAATGTTCCGAATAACGTGATCTAAAGTTACATATCAAATGATACTGATGAAACAAAACAGAAGTAAAAACGCATAGTGAGAAATAAAAATATAATATCTTTCAGGTGTGTCAGACAAAATTACTTATAGGATCAAAAAAATTTGTATATGTGACCCAATGGTCATATGTAACCATACTCTACTTCAAAGTTGCAGAATGCATACATTGTTCTTGAATTGGGATAGATCATTATTTTCTAAAAAACCAACCATATGTGAAACAAATTGCAACAAATTAAAAAATCAAATTTATGTAAAATAAAAGCTTTAAATTTTTCGTTTTTATTTTATATGTATGAGTGACTGCCTATATGTATATGCACCATGTGTATTCCTGATCAGTAGAGGGTACTGGATCCTGCATCCTGCATGGCTCAGAGATAGACTTGACTAGGGCAAAGGGATGAAGAAATGACACACAGACACAGAGAAATCTGGGGTCAAATGGTCTTGTCTCTAAGATAGAGAAACCACAGCATCCTGGAAGCTAAACATATTTATTTTACAATATTGAACAGGTGGGATTATTGAATATATCTGAAGTAAGTTCAGTTATTGCATACAGATATATAAAGAGGCAAGGTTTGTGTGTGTGGCTGGATTAAGGAATCAGGGTTAGTTCATCTCTGCAGGAGACTAAAATTCAATTCCAAGAGATAGTTAGAAAACCTATAATAAACCCATAATAGTACCAAGAGACACTTAGAAAACCTATAATAAGCCAATCAATATAGTTATTAATAACATTTGGGTGAAATAAGTAAGTTACAGGGGCAGCTCTACACTGTCATTTGCAGCAGCATAAGGGAATTGGCGTAGTGTGTTAGAGATCTTGATCAGGCAAACCTAGGAGTCCTGGTTTCAATGTATAAAAGGACTTGAAGACTTTCCAGTATTATAAAGAAAGGTTTGGTATAGACTTAGGTAGGAGAAGTAAAGAAATGAGGCAGTCGGAAAGAATAAGGTGCGTCTTAAGCTAAGTATGGGCATCTCAAACAAGAGCTCCACTTGTCTTACTGTCTTTACAACAGCTATAGGCACGATTTTGCTGAATTCTAAAGCAGGTGTCATTGAAGGGCTTCCCAAATGCAATTGCTGGGTCATTCCTAATAGGTACGGACATGGTTGCAATTGATGAGGTAATGCTGTGGAGCACACGATTAAAAAAGGCATGCTAGCCGTGCAGTGGTGGTGCACACCTTTAATCCCAGCACTTGGGAGGCAGAGACAGGCGGATTTCTGAGTTCCAGGCCAGCCTGGTCTACAGAGTGAGTTCCAGGACAGTCAGGGCTACACAGAGAAACCCTGTCTTGAAAAACCAAAACCAAAACCAAAACCAAAACCAAAACCAAAACCAAAAAAAAAGAAAAGAAAAGAAAGGCATGCTATCTTTATCATAAACAAAGTTAAAGGGCTTGCTTCAGATTCTCAGAAAATAGAGGGTTGGAAGAAGAATAGGGTATACCATGGAAATACACATTTGGGCATTAAACCTGTTTTATTGATATTTGTCAAAAATATGAAATTTATGGTTAGTATATGTAACATGTAGTTTTAGAAAAAAGGAATAAGAAACTAGGCCATAGCATATATGTGAAACAAGCCCATCAAAATATGTACTTAATCTTTCACTGCTACTTGGTGTCGTGTCCTGCAGAAGCTGTCATGAGGGAGAAAAAAACGTTAGTAAAATTTGTAAAATGACTCTTTAGTCTGGAACTTTATGGCCAGGTGCCCTTTCTTCTCCTGAGTGAAATCTATTAAATTAACCCCAATTTACAGCTGTGCATCTGATTGGAGCTAAACCAGAGTCAGCAGGAGAGATAACAGAAATCCTTTATCACAAATTCCCTGCCTATGCTCTGATTTTACTCCAATCTTCAGTGACATGGTTTATTGCCTTGTACCTCATTTTCACTTGCTGAGTTTGCGATTAAGACTATGTATTAGGATAACTTTGTATTGCTTTTACTATGTTTAGGTATGGGCCTTGAATTCCTGATCTTTCCAAGATTTTATCATGAAGGGATGTTTAATTTTGTCAAATGATTTTTCAGCATCTAACGAAATGACCATGTGGTTTTTTCTTTGAGTTTGTTTATATAGCAAACTACATTGATGAATTTCTAGGTATTGAACTATCCTTGCATCCCTGGGATGAAGCCTACTTGATCATGGTGAATGATCATATTGATGTGTTCTTGGATTGGGTTTGCGAGAATTTTATTGAGTATTTTTGCATTGAAATTCATAAGGGAAATTGGTCTGAAGTTTTCGTTCTTCGTTAGGCCTTTGTGAGGTTTTGGTATCAGTGTAACTGTGCCTTCACAGAACGAATTAAGTAGTATTCCTTCTGTTTCTATTTTGAGGAATAGTTTGAAGAGGATTGTTATTAAGTCTTCTTTGAAGGTCTGATAGAATTCTGCACAAAACCCATCTGGTCCTGGGCTTTTTTGGTTGGGAGACTTTTAATGACTGCTTCTATTTCTTTAGGGGTTATGGGAGTGTTTAGATGGTTTATCTGATCCTGACTTAACAGAAAATCAGTAGCCAATATCAAACTAAATGGAGAGAAACTTGAAGCAAAATCACTAAAATCAGGGACTAGACAAGGGTGCCCTCTCTCTCCCAATCTATTCAATATAGTACTTGAGCTTCTAGCTAGAGCAATTAGACAACAAAAGGCCAAGGAAATACAAATTGGAAAAGAAGAAATCAAAATATCATTATTCGCAGATATGATCGTATACTTAAATGATCCAAAAAACTCCACCAGAGAACTGCTACAGCTGATAAACAACTTCAGCAAAGTGGCCAGATATAAAATTAACTCAAACAAATCAGGAGCCGTCCTATACTGGAAGGATAGACAGGCTGAGAAAGAAATTAGGGAAATGACACCCTTCCCAAACAATATAAAGTATCTTGGTGTGTCTCTAACCAAACAAGTGAAAGATCTGTATGACAAGAACTTCAAGTCTCTGAAAAATAAATCAAAGACTTCAGAAGATGGAAAGATCTCTCATGCTCATGAATTGGCAGGATTAATATAGTAAAAATGGCCATCTTGCCGAAAGCAATCTACAGATTCAATGCAATCCCCATCAAAATTCCATCTCAATTCTTCATAGACTTAAAAAGAGCAATTCTCAAATTCATTTGGAATAACAAAATACCCAGGATAGCAAAAACTATTCTCAACAGTAAAAACTTCTAGGGGAATCAGCATCCGTGACCTCAAGATGTACTACAGAACCGTAGTGATAAAAACTGCATGGTATTGGTACAGTGACAGGCAGGTAGATCAATGGAATAGAATTGAAGACCCAAAAATGAACCCACACACTTATGGTCACTTGATCTTTGACAAAGGAGTTAAAACCATCCGGGGGTGGGGGGAACAGCATTTTCAACAAATGGTGCTGGCTCAACTGGAGGTCAACATGTAGATGAATGCAAATTGATCCATTCCTATTTCCCTGTACAAAGCTCAAGTCCAAGTGGATCAAGGACCTCCACATAAAACCAGATACACTGAATCTAATAGAAGAGAAAGTGGGGAAAAGTCTCGAACACATGGGCATGGGGGAAAAGTTCCTGAACAGAACACCAATGGTTTATGCTCTAAGATCAAGAATCGACAAATGAGACCTCATAAAATTGCAAATCTTCTGTAAGGCAAAGGACACTGTTAATAGGACAAAATGGCAACCAACAGATTGGGAAAAGATCTTTACCCATCCTACATCTGATAGAGGGTTAATATCCAATATTTACAAACAATTCAAGAAGCTAGACTCCAGAGAATCAAATAACCCTATCAAAAAATGCGGAACAGAGCTAAACAGAGAATTCTCAACTGAGGAAACTGGTAGGGCTGAGATGCACCTAAAGAAATGTTCAACATCCTTAGTCATCAGGGAAATGCAAATCAAAACAACCTTGAGATTCCACCTCACACCAGTCAGAATGGCTAAGATCATAAACTCAGGTGACAGATGCTGATGAGGATGCGGAGAAAGAGGAACACTCCTCCATTGCTGGTTGGATTGCAAGCTGGTACAACCACTCTGGAAATCAGTTTGGCGGACCCTCAGAAAAATGAACATAATACTACCTGAGGACTCAGCTATAGCACTCCTGGGCATATACCCAGCAGATGCTCCAACATGTAATAAAGACACATGCTCCACTATGTTCATAGCAGCCATATTTATAATAGCCAGAAGCTGGAAACAACCAGATGTCCCTCAACAGAGGAATGGATACAAAATATGTAGTACATTTACAGGATGGAATACTACTCAGCTATTAAAAACAATGACTTCATGAAATTCGCAGGCAAATGGATGGAACTTGAAAATATCATCCTGAGTGAGGTAACTTAGTCACAAAAAAAACCCAAACACTGTATGTACTCACTGATAAATGGATATTAGCCCCAAAGTTTGGAATACCCAAGATTCAATTCACAGCAACAGTTGAACTGAGCATGGTGTCCCAGATGGAGGAGTTGGAGAAGGGACTAAAGGAGCTGAGGGGGTTTGCAGCCCCATGGAGAGGGAGCAACAGTGTAACTTGTCCACACACACACACACCCCACCCCCATGCTCCCAGAGACTGTACTAGCAACCAAAGAATGCATATGGAGTGGTCTATGGTGCTGGCCACCTATGTTGCTACAGAGGGCCTTGTTGACCATCAGTGGGAGGAGAGGCCCTTGAGCCTAGATGCCCCAGTATAGGGGAATACCAGGGAAGGAAGACAGGCGTGGGTGGGTGGGTGGGTGGGTGGGTGGGTGAGCACCCTCATAGAGGCGGCAATGGGAGAATAGGATAGGGCATTTCCAAAGGCGAAAACATTTGAAATGTATATAAAGTAAATATCCAAAAATAAAAATAATAAAGACTATGTATTAGGATTAACAGTCTATAGGAAACACAACAGTACTCATAACTCAATTCCTGTTGAAATAGACCATTCTGTGTCTTACTGTTATTTATGTATTCCTTCTTTCAGTTTTAGAATTATGTGACTGTTTAGGCTATTTCCTAAACAACTTAGAACTAATACTCAGGGATTGATACCAAGAGCTCCTCTAAATTAACCTATTTTTGAGTTCCTAAAGGCAGCATAGGATACCAACTAAGAGGGGCTTCTGCCTGCAGGTTCCAAGTCTGAAAGCTAGCACATGTATGTATGACCTTGTGCACATTTTTATACTCCTTGACCCTTTTTCTTCAAAATGAGCGTAATGGCAGACCCCACCTCATACATAACTACACAGATAACCCACAATGCTGGGTTAAACATACTATTCAATAAATGTCAGCTGCTGCCATTACATGGTCCTTGTTTATCCTGTTTCCTAGGCTTCATTGCTCTCATTTAGCTTAGTGATGGAGATCTCCTGGTCCCCTGTATCTGTTCCTTTCAGATCTGCTTCTAAGATGTAAATCTGTTCTTTGTAATTAGGGCATAGTAAATGGGATCATTTTCCAAACAAAGAAGGCAATTTGTTGCTTGTGCTATTTTCTTTTTCTTTCTAAAAGAAAGGGACTACAGTCAAATATCTAAGCCTGTTCATACTGCTCTGTATTTAGGAGATGCTACTTTTATAAGCACCATGCCATCTTGGCTTATCTTGAAGGACAGCTAGGGATTCATTTTCAGAGTGCATGATTTGAAAGTTATGTAAAATCAGGAAAAAATGGGGTTGTAGCTCTGAGGACTGGCCCGGTTCATTCCTACATGGTCATTTTTAATCTCAATGCTGGAATTTTTAAGCTGTGACTAACATCAATAGACATTACACATCATAGAGAATACCTACCAAATATTAATGAATACATTTTAAAGGTATGAATATGTATGAAGATAAAATGCTAACAATAGTCATTCTCATGATTCTGTTCTATATAATATCTCTATCATTAGTCACACAGAGAACAATACTGTGGTTTGATAAAGCCTTAGATATATACCATTTCCTTCTGATATTTTAAGGTTTTATCACAAAATAATATATATGACTCAATTGAGAGCAAGGAGGCCAGAATTACAGTGTATGTTTTGATAGTGAAATGAAACAAATGGGAGACAAAATAATTGACTTCTCTGCCAACTCCTATGGGAGAGCTGGACAATATCCATGTTCTCAACACCTTCTGCTTAGCTAAGCCCTTTGGGAAAACAAGAACTTGTTCATTACTTGAAAAAAGATACTCTAAATGCATAGGATTTAAAGTTATAGATACCCCATCACTAATTAAATTGAAAACCCTGAAGCAAGTAATCAATTTTCAAATTGAAGTTAACATTTGATATTTGCAGAATTCTCCAGAAAATATGCACGTTCAATAAAATAGCAATGTAGACAAAAATTTTAAACCAGAATTTACACACACACACACACACACGCTCACACACACACACACCTCATTTCTCTAAGCATCAAAATGGTCATACTAGGTTCAGCTGGGTATCAGTAATAATTCATGATTTTCAATATCATTTCAATCTAGTAGTAATTCTGACCTATGCTGACTTCAACAGTATTGATAGGTGTTGACTCACAGCATGGGAGTGGGGCATAAGGACTTCATGGGAAAGTAGCCACAGCCCAATTTAAACCTGGGACAGGACTGTGAAATTGTAAAGGAATCTGTGTTCCATTTCAGGGCTGACCTCTATCACTTCCTCCAGTATTTGCTTCTTCTCTCTTTGGTTTCGCTTAGGTATTGGTTACTAAAACTAATCTTGTGACTCACAGTCCATGAATTACTCTGTGTTACTTTGCAGGAGCCATCACAGAAAGTACATTCATAGTGGCTTAAAATTAACACTTGTTTCTTATCAGAAATGGCTCTGACTCTTTTTTCTGACATCAACACATTATTGAAAGTTCAGTACTGTAAATCCTTTGTGCTCTCTAACTCTGCCCTTTCAAGCCTGTAGCCAGAAATAACAAGGGACTGTCTATTAGAAAATCCAAGTCCTCCCAAATGCATAAAAATTCCTAGTGCTCAACCTCTTCAAAGATTGGTCCAGACTTATCTTGAAGTTTTGGATTCAAATGTGGGGTTAACTATCTCAAAGCAGCCAGGACATGATATGAATTTAGAGTAACACAGTAGGCCACACTCCTGCCATGCTTGGATTTCTGCAGCAAATTAAAAACAATGAAGTTCAGCATGTTTATACAAGATTTCATTATGTCACAAACCGGCCCACGTGCTCTCTAAATATTTAGCAGACCAAAGTAGCAACTGTAACCAGATCCAGTGGGAGATTAATGCAGTGTTAGATTGATGTGGGT
>JADRCH010000073.1:60111-80289 GCA_019843965.1 Rhynchomys soricoides | reverse complement strand
CTCTCTCTCTCTCTCTCTCTCTCTCTCTCTCTCTCTCTCTCTCTCGTGTTCAACACACTGCCATGCCTACTCTTTTTGTGGTTTTTAAGCATTAGCTTACTGTCTAGGCCACAGGGGAGTGGGAGGGGTTGCCACAGTAAAGGGAATGGCCGAGGCAAATTGTTACCTAGTCCAAATAGAAAAGAAAGCATTTAAAGCACAAATACCCACAACGAATACTACATTTAAAAGGAAGCTCAGGACTATTTAGAGAAAGGTGAAGGTGGGAGCTTTTAGGATGTGGGGGCAATGCTTTCCAGGGAGGGGAGGACTGGATGTCTGAAGAGTGAAGAAGCCAGACTGACTAGAGCACTCTCAACTCCTAGCTGAGCCCACTACGCCCATCCCCTTTGGTCTCTGCTGCAGAAACTTGGCTTAGCGCGGAACTTGAAGACTCCAGCTTTGGCTTAAAGGTCCTTCCTACATCTCCTTAGTCCTGATTGGCTTCCCCTTTAGGAAGAACAGATACTTAGAGACATGGGAGAAAGGAAATAAGCAGAAATCATCCTTCCATCTGGGATGTGATATGAGAGCAAGAGTAAGATGGCGCTTTTCTTATGGAAGAGACAGGAGAAGAGAAAATGTACTTTCCAGTAGTTTCTCCATATGGCAAAAACTACAACCTTAAATACACTAACCTGCCCTGCCTAATAGACTCACATACCCTGCTACCCACATGCTGCTGTGAGGTTGCCTTTAGCCTTGCTCCTTTGTCTGCAGTGTACATGGCCTTGTTCTAACCCTGGAATAAAGGTGACTAACTCTACACACACACACACACACACACACACACACACACACACACACACACGGAAAAAGTCCCATGGCCAAATCCAGCCTCGGCTGAACAGTAACTCCCAACAATGAGCACTAGCATTTTTCCTAGCTCAGACAAATCACAGGAACTGTTTATGTAATCTGTGTTCTTACTTGAAGTTAAATTTCTATTGGTGAAACTTAGACAGAAAAGTTCTACAGAAATTGAAGAGAAGATTCTGGAAAGAAGAGACATTTGATATTTTGAAAGGAAAGTCTCTGATATTCTAGTGGTTAAAGAAATGTATGTCAGGCTTCAGTCGTTCATTTATGTAGTAGTTTTAAGCAAATTTTATGTGTTTTCAAATAGTCTCTTTACTAAAACCATCAAAAGCAATTAATACCATTATTAAAGTAAAATGTGACAAATCTCAAGTACTTTACGTTATTTGCAATTGAACACATATCTGTCATTTAAAAAATTCACAAGTATATTGGGGGAAGTTCTAAGATACCTCATTCATTTTAAATGAACTATAAAAGGTATTATGGTTGATTTTAAAGGAAAAATGAAGTTGGATATGGTGACATATGCCTGTAATCCCATCACTCAGGAGGCCAAGGCAGTCAAACTACAATTTCATAGAGTCTGGACTACTAATAAGACCATGTCTAAAAAAGGGAGGAAAGGGAGGAAGAGGAGGAAGAGGTCGAGGAGGAGGAGGAAAAGGAGGAAGTGGTGGAGGAGGAAAAGAATGAACGAGAAAAGAAAAAAATCTATCAAATAAATAGAAAACCATTAAGATAACACATATGCTTTGAAGTTTAAACATCTTCAATAAACAAGACTTTAAATAAGAGATAACAAAGGCACACTTAGTTAAGAGGGCACCAGTGTGTTTTCAATCATTATTTTAGAAATTATTAATGCAAACTTAGAAAAATGATTTTAATTAAGAAGATTATATTTAGTTATTAATATGGGAAAACAGACTGACAATATTTAAAGTATTTGTCAGAATGGTAACAGAAACAATGAATTGCTTGGTAACATTGAAGTCCAAGTTTTGCAGGAGTCTGTTTCTAGGACTTGACTGACTGTTCTGAAACAGAACAGTGAAGTAGTCTCAAGCTTCTATGTGAGGTATTTCAAGGCTGATTAACAACACTGCTTTGGACAAAATAATGTCACAAATTTCACTAATGAGTGGAAAGAACCTTAGGTATTAATTATAATGAATGAATCTGAAAATTATTCTTTTAGACTTTGAAACCACAGTCTCTGTATTTTACTTCTTTACTTTGTCACTCTTTCTAGAACTCTCCAGTGGATCTGCCTACATAAGTAACGTCAGGTGCAAATTCCATAGTGCCACTAAATCCTCCCATCATGTGACCCCAACTTATTGCAGCTGGTATTCTTGGGGGGGGTGTACACGGATGCTACCTTGTTTACGTGAGTGTGCAGGGCATGCAGAGACCAGTGGAGAACATTGGGGCTGTGAATTCTCTATCCCATTCCCTTGAGAGATTACTTGCTGAACCTGAAGCACAATGTTTTGTATAGTCTGGCTGGCCAGAGAAATCCTAGGATCTGCTTGTTCTGCATCTACAGTGTTGGAGTTATAAATATGCAGGTCCATGCCTCGCTTTTCTACGTCAGTGCTGGGAATTCTAACTTAGATCTTCATGCTTGTGTAGTAAGTTTTACCCACTGTGCCATCTCCCCAGCCCTATCTTATCTTGCTATTCCCTCACAATACAAGCATAATCTATTGTTTCAAAATATATGTCTCTAGCTTATTATTTTACATTTAAAAATAATACAAATGCTTCTGTTTAATAAATGATCCATCTTTTAAGGGTATGTTCAAGAACTACGTTTTAAACTGAAGATTTTCTGGTGAATGCCATCTTTAAAGTAGTTTGCCTACCTCTAATCTTTGGTAATATCTGTTTGTGCCAATGAAATTTATCACAAAACCATCTTTAATTGTTCATTCTCAGTTAGTCCTAAGATCTTTAAGCATAAACTTAATATATGTGACACATATACTAGGTTATCCACCAAAGACTCATTTTCATTCTTTCTTATAAAAGTAATTCCAATTTTGCTTAGATGGTAAGGACCCAGCTAAAAATACTCACTTTCCAAAACTCCCTGATAAATAGTGATGCCCATGTGACTCTAAGCTTCTGGTAAAGAGATGAGCAGGGTCTGTTTGTAGAGGCCCTCAGAAAAGTTACTGTTTTCCTCATTGCAAAGAAACAAAATATGAATGGAATACTTAAAGGAAGAAGAGCCTTGTGTGATATCAAGGACTAAGCTACATAAACAGAGCTTGGGACACTGGTAACAATGGACACTAGACAATGGGATAATTAGAGGATTTTACAGTGAGCTCAAAGTGGACAAATTTGTTCATAAGTAGCTGCAAGACACTGGGTCAAACCAAGTAGCAATAATTTTTCTTCAGACAGGGTCTTGCGTAGCCATGATGGGCCTTGAGGACGATCCTGAACTTACAATCTGCTGTCTCCACCTCTTGAGTGCTAGGATCACAGGCATGGACCACCATGCCTAGTTTATATACACTGAAGATTAAACCCAAGGCTTGGTATGTGTTAGGAAACTTAACTCTATCCTCAGTATCCAAACGGTAATTTTTACTCATTTTTTTTCAAATGGTAATTTGAAAAGACACAAATTAAGTACCACTTTCAATAGAGAGGAAACTACTTTTAATTTGGGAGATCAAGAATATGTTCTTTTGTAGAGGAAGTATATTTCTGAAGGACTGTAAAGAATTTGTAAGGTAGGAATTGGGGAAAGAGGGCAAAAAACAAAGAAAGAGAAACTAAAAAGTATGAATAAGGCTTGGAGTAGAAAAATGGCGACCATATCAACAGAAATAAGACACAGTTCAAAAATCAGGTAATCAATACTCAATAAAACAACAAATAAAGAGAAAAGGAATAAAACACAGGAGGACCGACAAATAAAGGGTCAAAGTTCAGTCCATATTTGGTCTTATTGACAAAGTAAACAGCTGTAAACAAGATTTCCTTCAACTTTTGTCTCACTCCAGCCATGCATGTATTTGACAATTATGCAACACATAATCTCATGATGATGGGGTAACATCATCATGTGAAATCACTTTTGAAACCATCAACACAACTAACAAAGAAGACCTAGTATGTGCTGCCAAAGGAGCCTAGAACCTGAGTCCATTAAAGTTAAAAAAAAAGAAAAAGAAAAAGAAAATTCAGTTTTTCTGTCTCATCAGTCACACTTCACATGCTTAGTAGATACACACACTGGACAATAGAATAACATCCCATAGCTGCAGAAAGTTCTAGTGAACAGTCTGACCATGAGGGGGTCTCTTTGAAGTCAGGGATAAGGCAGGTGAGCCCTGCTATTGCCAATTCTTTAACACTTTTCTGGACTGAGTTTGAACCTATGTAGTATGTTAGTTAAGAAAAGAAAATGAAGTTGAAGTCATTGAAAAGAATGATTATTCCTTTGAAAAACCCAGAAAAAAATATTACAAAATGGAATAACTAAAAAAATAGAATATGAAACAAATAATCAAGTCTGCATATGTTTGCACAAGCAACCATTATAAAGTCAGAGGATCGCCTCCTCTGAGAGCAGCAATGAAGGTGAACATGTCTTCAATTATGTTTAATGAGATATGCAGTGGCTGTATGACTACAGCTAAAACAAAGTCTTTAGGAGTCAAAACCCAAAAGCTGAACATACATACATACACACATATATGCACACACATACATATATATATACATACACATAAGTATATATACATATATATGGGTGCACATGTGTGTAAGTGCACATATAAATATACGTGTGTCAATCTCCCACTAAGTCTTTATATTTCAAATAATTCTAAAAGTTCAAGTTATAAGATAGTTTCAATTTGACTAATTGTTATCAAACTTATATGGAAAATCATGACTGTTAGTAACGGGGGATACAGAGACTGAATCAGCCAGGCAAAGCTTTTATCAGTAGCACTGGGGATACCAAATCAGCCACAAAACCTTCGGTCCAAATTTTGACCTACTTTGAAGATATGCCGGGGGTATGGTGACACAGAATTTGTGAGAGTTGTTAACCAATGGCATGATCAACTTGAGACCAACACCACGAGAGGGAGTCTATGTCTGACACCGCCTAGATGACCAGGAACCAGAGGCTGGATAGCTCAGAGATTCAGGATAGAATCAAACATGACTGGGACAAAAAAAAAATTCAATTAAATGATTACTGATGATACTTTGCTATACTCATAGATTGGTGCCTAGCCCAGTTGTCATCAGGGAGGCTTCAATCCAGCAACTAATGGGAGCAGATGCAGAGGACCATAGCTTAACACTAGGCAGAGCCAGAGGAATCCTGCAGAAGATGGGGAGGAAGGAGTGTAGGAGCCAGAGGGTTGAGGACACCACAAAAGCAAGGCTCACAGAATCAATTAAGCAGGGCTTATAGGGGCTTACAGAGACTGAAGTGACAACTATGAAGCCTATATTGGCCTGCATTAGGTCTTTTGCATATGTTATGGCTGTGTAACTTGGTGTTCTTGTGAGACTTCCAACAGTAGAAGTGGGGGTTTCTCTGGCTCTTTTGCCTGCTCTTGGGACCCTTTTCATCCTACTGGCTTGCCTTATCCAACCTTGATATGAGAGTTTGTGCTGAGTCTTATTGTAATTTGTTATACTGTTTGCTTGATATCCCTGGGAGACCTGCTCTTTTTTATTTTTTAAAGGAAATAGGGGAGGAGTAGATCTGGAAGAGATGGGAGGTTGAGGGGAGGATTTGGAAGAGTAGACAGGGAGGGGAAACTGTGGTCAGGATGTAATGTGAGAAGAATAAAGAAAAAATAAAAGCAGCTGCTAGCTTTTATTAAAGTGATTCCATTTCTATAGGTTGTAGGCAATTAATCTTTGTTTTTTACTTTGAGGGGGGATTATTTCTGTATGGAAAGCATTCATTCTTTTTGTCAAAGTAAAACAAACTTAACTTTTCAATTGTATCTGGGCTAGGCAGCTATAGATCACATAGTTGCTTATAAAACAGAATTTGCTGCCCCAGTGAGTGAAGTGACTAATGGGGACACAAAAACCCCACCTATGTTCTGAGTCCTTGATGTGTGGCCACACTCAGTTGCCAAAAGTCGTACAGGAGGAACAACAAATGGTTTTAGAAATCACAGCATGCAGCCCACCGGTTAACACAATCATGATTGGTGCACCTCAGTTGAGGCATGGCCCCAAGTACAGTGTGCCCGATGACTTCATGCTGTTGTGGAGTTCTGCTCTGCTTGCTGCCCTCACTTCCCTTTCAATCCATGAATTGTGTGAAAATTCTAAGGTGTTTCCAGTCCCTCAGTGGGGAGAATCTCTGGCACTCACAATAATAATGCTTGATCTTTTTCAGCATTACTCCTGGAGCAGACTACTAATTCAAATCACCACCCTAGGAAAGAACTTAAAGATGTAGATTGTCACCAATGACTACCACTCTTAGAAAACATTTGGAAAAATAAAATTGGTTATGAAGCTAGATTAAAATGCTTTTGCTACTGGCTCTAATGTAGAAAAGTTTAGGAAACAATTTGAAGTTCAAAAAGGCACACTCTTATTAGTTAAGCTAGGGACCTTTTATGGTCAGGGGACAAGAACAATAGCAGCACTGGCTGATGTAACTCTCACTGAGGCTGGACTGGTGATGATTGATTTCTTATATCCATTTTTGCCCTCAGCTTCTGGATATGATTTAATAAGAATTGCTGATGAGTAGATTCTGAGGATTTAAAGTAGGTATGACTGATTTCTATATGAAAGTTTATATTTATGATTCGTTTACAATTCTTATAAGAGTACTTAAATAATAAAAATAATAAAAATAAAGATAAATAATAAAATAATTGATCCTTTCTTTGTAACCACAAATTGTTGCCTGCCTGTAGGAGAAACTGGCTGAGAAAATTACCGTGCTTGCATACATTTTGTTAATCTATAACAAGTTGCTTAGTTACTGTGGTGGTTTGAATGTACTGGCCCAGGGGTGGCACTATTTGGAGGTATGGCCTTATTGAAGTATGTTTGGCCTGGTTGAAGGAAGTGTGTCACTGTGGGTGTGGGCTTTAAGACCCTCATCCTAGCTGCCTGGAAGCCAGTCTTCTAGCAGCCTTCAGATGAAGATGTAGACCTCTCAGCTCCTCCTGCACCATGCCTGCCTGGGAACTGCCATGCTCCTGCCTTGATGATAATGGAATGAACCTCTGAACCTGTAAGCCAATTAAATGCTGTCCTTAAAAGAGTTGCCATGGTCACAGTATATCTTCACAGCAATGAAACCCTAAAACACTTATGAGTGTACATGGGTTCTTCAGAGGAATTTGGTTTCTTAACCTGTACTACACAATGTTGTACAGGTATTGGGGAACATATTGTTTTTTCATAGTCATTCACTAGAAGAAAACTAAAACATAATCACATTGTAATTTTCTACTGCTTGAAAGATTTTGCTGGGATATATAAACAGTTCCTTTCACCCATCAACTATGTGCATATACATATATATGTATGTGTAAATATGTATATGCATATATGTATAATGTATATGTATGTATATGTATAAAGTTTGTGTGGAAATGTGTTGGAACTCTGTTCTATCCATCACACCTGTATGAATAAAATATATAAAGGTTGTCTGGATATATGTTGGAGCTTTTTCCATCCACCAACTGTGTATGTGAATATGTATCTGTCTGTATGTATGCATGTGTGTATATATGCATTTATATGTATGAAGTTATTAAAGTCTGCCTTTTGCTTCATCCACTGACTCAGTGTGTACAGATGTGTGAGAATTTTCTCTTTTTCCTTTTCTTTCCTGCTGGACCCTAAGAGTTAAAAGAGTTCAGAGCTTTCTCTGGCCTCGGGGAGTGCGAGCCCCAGCAAATGAAGCTTTGTTCACTCATAGAAAAATCTGCTCAATAATTTCTATAATCCCTGACTGTCATAGGCAGCAGCATCTGTCAGTATCTGGACTACTCTCCTGTCAAATGCTGTTAGCATTGACTCCCATCGGCTACCTGCCTCAGTTTGGTCTATGGTGTCAAAGCTGGTCTTGGGCAGTCAGTGACCTATACACAGACTAGGGAAGAAGGCTGTTTTCTTTCTGCTCTTTGATTGCTGGTGCTCTTGATGCCAGCAGCACAGCTTATGAAATTATCATGACACTGTTGCTTCAGTCATAGGAAAGGACAGGGTAAACCTCGGTCAGCTATGCAGGACAAAGCAGAACATGCTGGAGATACCAGTGTGACAGAGAAACTGCAGTACAACTTTGAAAGCAAAACAAGATGGAAGTCTGTATATAGTTTGATATATAGCCTAGAAGGACTGTTTTCTATAATGAAAAAGCAATCCATCAACATGGCTTCTAGACAGCATGCTCATCACATCTAGATCAGTCAAAGGAATTAACATTTCCAAGTGATTCTTGCATCTCCCCCAGATAATAAAAGTGTAGGCAACATGAAGATCTGTACATAAACTCTCCAGCTTCAAATAGAAAACCCAATTTTGATTTTGCTGAAAAACAAACAAGCACCCACAAAAAAAAAATCACAATTAGTAACTGAAACCCATTCATTCTTTGTTTTCCTTAATTTGCCTGTAATGTACACTGATTGTGGACCAAGCACTATGGAGGAAATTATAATCATCCTGGTCTAATGCAATATGTTATGGCCCCAGTTTTAAACTCCATTCCCAACAACTTGGCAAAAAAAAAAAAATGTATTAGGGAGAAAGAAGAGGAAGAAAGGAAAAAGGGAAGAGAAGGGAGAGAGAAAAGAAAACTTCCTGATACCACGAAGCACAGGTTTGTTCTACTTGAATTTTCAAGTATTGCTTACTACACTGCTTCAATAGAGATAGAAATGAGATAGAAATGAGGGATCATAACATTGTATCGCAGAGAGAGCACCATAGGTGAGTGCTGTCATCCTCACATCTGGCAGGCAGAAGAATCAAGAGTTGAAGGTGAATGCTACCATGTCTGGCTGGGAATGTGTTGCCATATAAGTGCTGGAGATCTGGGCTCAATTTTCATGCTGATACAGGTACTTTACTGACAAAGGCATATCTACAACTCTAAAACTGAATCCCTGTGTGTTTCAGTACAGATATGTGTGATTAAAAACCAATAAATAAATAGTCAGGACTAAATAACATTGAGTTTTAAAGCAAGTTCAACCTTCAGTATCATCAACAAAAATTAGAACACATAATGTCTAAATCTTGTTAATCCTCCTGGTTTTCAGTGGGCAAACACTTTATCAGAGGCTGAGATTAAGCCTATTCACCATGATTAGATGACTACTCTGTGCTTGATCTATGCTGACATTTAAGCTGTGGAATATTTACAAAAGGAAACAAATTCAATAAAAATCACCTACAATGACTATGAACATTTTAGTCACTATTAACATTTTCGTCTTATTATATTTGGATTAAGCATCCTTAATTCAAAAATTGAAATCCAAAATGCACCAAACTCCAAACATTTTGAGCTTTAATATGAAAATTTCTATACCTGGCCTTCTGTGATGGCTCACAGCCAACATACAGGCACACTAAAAGTCTACATGTGTAAGATATATATGAATCATAACTGAATTTTATGGTTAGACTTGGCTCCTATGGTGTTTCGAATACGTTTGGCTCTCATAGATTCATGTGTTTGAATGCTTGTCCATAGGAAGTGGCATTATTAGGAGACGTGGCCTTGATGTACCAAGTGTGGCCTTGTTAGAGGAAGTGTGTCACTGTGGAGGCATAGCTTTGAGGTCTTAAATACTCGAGTTATGCCCAGTGTGAAACACAGGCAGTCTCCTCCTGGCTTCCTACGGATCAAGATATAGAACTCTAGGCTCCTGTAGCCCCAAATCTGCCTGCACACTGACATGCTTCCTGCCATGATAATAATGGACTAAAACTCTAAAACTGTAAGCCAATTAACTATTTGCCTTTATAAGAGCTGCCTTGGTCATAGTATCTCTTCACAGCAATAACATCCAGACTTAGACAGGTCTGTTGTCCGAAGATATCTCAGTATATAATGCAAGCATTCCAAAATTGGAAAAAACTAAAGTATATATCCATATATGTGAACTATACAGTATATACTGTAGGTCATTCAGATAAATTATTTAGGTTTCCTTACACTGATTTACACATGCAAAATAAAAATGATAGTGATATATTTTATGAAGCTGCCAAGATTAAATATCAAAGTGATTTTTAAAAACATATATATGAATGTGACCATGCTATTCAAAAGTCATATATCCAATAAGTCTACTCTTTAGGAATGTCTTATTTTAATGTGTATGTGTGGATGACTGCATAATATCTGCATGTGAGTGTAAGAGTTTGCCAAGGCCAGAAGAGGGTATCAGAGGGTTCCCTGGAGCTGGAGTTGCGGAGGGTGTGATTCAGGTATAGGTGCTGGGAACCTTCATCTGGAAGGGCAGCAAGTGTGCTTTTCTGCTCTGCCATCACTCCTGCCTCTCAATGATGTCTATTTTACCATGTACCCTAATTTACACAGTAATCTTACTGTATAATTTTACTGCAAAATCTTAATGACAAAAACGTAGGATTCTAGTTCCAGTAGTTTTCCAAGTGATTACAATTTAAACATCATTTCATCTTTCTCAGCTACAATTTTCTCATCTGTAAAGGGAACAAGGAAATTGGAATGTCTATACTACTGTCTTTTGCTAATATAAATGGAATAATTAATGAACTCAATATAATTTTAAGGGTTGCATAATTTAGCATAAAAAATCTTAAGATTTAGTCTCCAGGAGTTTCGAGGGGAGGTTCCAAAGGGGAGATCTGGAAAGGGGGAAACATTTGAAATGTAAATAAAGTATGAAAAATAAATAAAGTAAAAAAAAAAAACCAAAAAAACTTAAGATTTAAAGATAGTAGATACTTTTCAGAAGACCACATGCAACTGATGTATACTATAGCAAGATTTTCATGCAGGGGTCTGTTTGCACAGCTGAATTTATGTTAACTGACATCATGGAAACATATATGGCTGGAAGATCCTATGGTCAAAATAAACAGAGACAGTGGGGAATCTGTCTATAGCATGTTGCACTAATTTGGTGAAATGAAGCATAACTGTATAGAGGTAAAAGAAGAACTTTTATCTTCTTGATTTTAGTGGCAGCTGTGTTTGTTTAATGATACTTGTGTTATCAATTAGGCTGTATTGACTGGCTTTATGCATCAACTTGACACAAGCTAGAGTCATCAGAGAGACAGAAGCCTTGGTTGAGGAAATGTCTACATGAGATCCAGCTGTAAGGCATTTATTCTCTCAATTAGTGATCAATGGGGGAGGGCCCAGGCCATTGTGGGGTGTGTCATCCCTGGTCTGGTGGTCCTGGGTTCTGTAAGAAAGCAGGCTGCACAAAATTTGTGAAGCAATTCCTCCATGGCCTCTGCATCAGCTCCTGACTCCAGGATCCTGCCCTGTTTGAGTTCCTGTCCTGGCTTCCTTCAATAATGTATAGCAATATGAAAGTGTAAGCCAAATAAACCCTTTTCTTCCCAACTAACTTTTTGGTCATGGTGTTTAGTAGCAGTAATATAAACCTGAACTAGAGACATAGTCTAACTCAACCTTCAAATGATGATGTTTTAGAGAATAGTCATGTGACACACTTCTAGATGTTCCTCTAAGACAGCAGAAGTCTGCTATAATAGACTTTATTACTCCAACTTCCAATCAAAAACTCAAATGTACAATATCATTTTGAATCACATACTATGAAAACTGGCATTTGTTGGCTAATTATTATTAAAATCCCAATGCAGAATCAGATGAGGCACAGAACTAGGTTGCTAGCAGCACCTTTCCACTCAACCTCACCCCTGCAGTCATCAACTAAAGTGCTCACCCTGGTAAATCAATGTTGATCTGAACTGAATTACAATACTGAATTACATTTGAATTGTTATGGTTTTGTAGTCTCATTTGTATTTAATCTGTAACTTTATTAGTTGTATTTTATACAGATTTATAAGCATTAGATTATATGTAGCTTTATCTCCACACATAAATAACACAGTAGTAAAAATAACTTGTGGTCAGCACTACAAGTCCACAGGAATTATTTATTATTCATTAGTGTGGGCTGTAAACCTCCAACCCTCAGCTTAAGGACCACTGCTATGTGGCACACATTAGATCTATCAAGGATTTTAGAGAAAAGAAGAACAGGAAATGTAGAGGTGACTCAGGGGTGATGAGCTCTTGCTTTTCCTCCAGAGGATCTGATTTCCCAGCATCTACATTGTGTGACTTACAGCTGCCTATAACTCCAGCTGCAGAGGATCTTCTCGCCTCACCAGAAACATGCACAGTGAAACAATAATAAAATATGTCTTTTTTAAAAAGATAGAGAAACAGAAAAGAAGCATAGTGCCATGTTGGTTTAAATTCTGTTTTTTAAATTTCAAAGTAGATTTCTCAATGTCCTTTCTTCTGATTTGCTTTCCAACTTCAAAGCTCAGTGTAGCACAGATAGATCTCTCTTTCATTAGAAGGCATAATTGGACTGTTTTCATTTTTTCTTAAATACATTGTCAGTTTTTAAGGAGACAGGCCAGTGTTCACCCTTGTTACAAGTGGGAAGTGTAATAAGAATGTCTGCCAAATGAAGAAAGCATCCATGGCAGGCTGCTCTTTTGACTTCCATCACTGTCATCTGATTCAAAGAATCAGAGATACTCTACAGGGAGTGGAATTGTCGACTAGTTAACCACAAATCCCGCTGAATATTAACAATCAACACCCTGGAGAGACTCTGAATAAGAACAATTGTAAAACGGTATGAACAGTATTAAAATTTTCCAGGAAAAAACTAATCATAACCCACTTTTATCTTCTTTTCAGGTAAACTATTAACTAAAAAGCAATAACATCAACCCAAAATGAGAGTTAAATGACTATCTAGAATTAAGTATACACACTGAGAAGTAGCATTACTTTCCTTGAAATATTTAAATACTACTTAAACATTTAAAATGTATTACCTAAAAGTTTTAAACTTAACAGTTGACAAAAATTGAAAAGATTCTATACCTTCTACTATCAGATACCATATTTTAAGAAAACAGATTTTTTTTTTCAGTTTCTGGGTGGTACAAACCTAGAAGCCAGAAGATATTTCTTGCTTCATTCTTAAGAACTGATGAAATACATCTGCAAAAACAGTTTGAAAAGCTGAGATTGCCACAAAACAAACAAACAAACAACAAACAAACAGCAACAAAACCCTTGAAGTATTTTCTCATTTCCTCAATACTCTTCAAGAGAAAAAAGTGAAAGCTGATGAACTTTTTTGAGAAACAGCATCAGTGACCATAAATTCATCCATACACAGCCACAGAGTGAACTGTAGCAAACACAAGCAGACAAATAACTAACCACAGAAAGATGATGGATCACGCAGAGTCTTACTCAACACCTAGGCAAGGAACAGTGCTTCTTCTGCTTTCCCTTTCAACTAGAATCCAACTGAGTCCTGAAAAAGAAAATATCTTTTCTTCCAAAGAATAAACATAATTTCTTATCAGCAGGCTGTCTAACGAATCTCTAAGTTAATCTCTAGGCCACTACTTTAGGTTAGGCTTCAGCAGTAAAAAGTCTTCAGAGCTAAGAAAATCATTTCTGTTGTATTTCTTGCTATTTTGGACAAAATCTAATTCCTGTCCAATCATGGAAGCCATATGATGCCACACGAAAGGAAGTCAAACTCTTGCAACTAAAAAGAAACACAATAAACTACCATTCACAGTTCTAAGGACCTAAAAATCAAAAGAGAATAACTTTTAAAAAGAAAAATACGACGAAGGCTTCCATGTAAAGTGAAAATAAGAAATATAAATGCAGAACAGTTTATTATTATCAATGCTAGAATCACAACTGAGTAAATTTAGACATTAAAAAAAGACAGTGAAGGGGGTGTGCTACAGCTGCGAAGAAGATGAGCAAAAGGAATTCTTAAAATGTGAGCTAAATTACACACAATAGTGTGAAGACAAAAAAAGAAACCTAGAGAGTGAGCACACCTGAAAGACCCCTAACTAGAGGGCACAGTGTTTCCCAGGGCTGGAGGCATAAACTATATGAGAAACACAACCCATGAGATAAGAGTGGATCTGTGTGAGGTCCTGGAGCATTCTCTGCTGTAATAGTTTTAGCATTGAAGAAATCAGGTGGCTAGCTGACTAGTCTTCTCTTTTTAATCCACATTGTATGTACATAAAATTGATCTGTATGACAACAACTTCAAGTTTCTGAAGAAAGAAATCAAAGAAGACCTCAGAAGATGGAAAGATCTTCCATGCTCATGGATCGGCAAGATTAATATAGTTAAAATGGCCATCCCGCAGAAAGCAATCTATAGATTCAATGCAATTCCCCATCAAAATTCCAACTGAATTCTTCACAGACCTAGAAAGAGCAATTCTCAAATTCATATTGAATAACAAAAACCCCAGGATAACAAAAACTATTCTCAACAATAAAAGGACTTCTGGGGGAATCAGCCTCCTTGACTTCAAACTGTACTACAGAGCAGTAGTGATAAAAACTACCTGGTATTGGTACAGTGACAGGCAGGTAGATCAATGGAATAGAATCGAAGACCCATAAATGAACCCACACACTTATGGTCACTCGATCTTCGACAAAGGAGCTAAAACCATCCAGTGGAAAAAAGACAGCATCTTCAAAAAATGGTGCTGGTTCAACTGGCAGTCTACATGTAGAAGATTACGAATTGATCCATTCCTAGCTCCCTGTACAAAGCTCAAGTCCAAGTGGATCAAGGACCTCCACATAAAACCAGATACACTGAATCTAATAGAAGAGAAAGTGGGGAAGAGTCTAGAACACATGGGCACAGGGGAAAAGTTCTTGAACAGAACACCAATGGCTTGTGCTCTAAGAACAAGAATCGACAGATGGGACCTCATAAAATTACAAAGCTTCTGTAAGGCAAAGGACACTGTAAATAGGACAAAACGGCAACCTACAGATTGGGAAAAGATCTTTACCAATCCTACATCCGATAAAGGGCTAATATCCAATGTATACAAAGAACTCAAGAAGCTAGACTCCAGAGATCCAAATAACCCTATCAAAATATGGGGAAGAGAGCTAAACAGAGAATTATCAACTGAGGAAACTCGAATAGCCAAGAAGAACCTAAAGAAATGTTCAACATCCTTAGTCATCAGGGAAATGCAAACCAAAACAACCATGAGATTTCACCTCACACCAGTCAGAATGGCTAAGATCAAAAACTCAGGCGACAGATGTTGGCGAGGATGTGGAGAAAGAGGAACACTCTTCCATTGCTGGTGGGAATGCAAGCTGATACAATCTCTCTGGAAATCAGTTTGTCGGACCCTCAGAAAAATGAACATAATACTGCCTGAGGATCCAGCTATTCCACTCCTGGGCATATACCCAGAAGATGCTCCAATATGTAATAAAGACACATGTTCCACTATGTTCATAGGAGCCATATTTATAGTAGCCAGAAACTGGAAACAACCCAGATGTCCCTCCACAAAGGAATGGATACAGAAAATGTGGTACATTTACACAATGGAATACTACTCAGCTATTAAAAACAATGACTTCATGAAATTCGCAGACAAATGGATGGAACTTGAAAATATCATCTTGAGTGAGGTAACGCAGTCACAAAAGAATGAACATGTATGTACTCACTGTTAAGTGGTTATTAGCCCAAAAGTTCGAAATACCCAAGAGTTACTTCACAGCAACAGTAGGGCTGAATGTGAGGTCCCAGATGGAGGACTTGGAGAAGGGACTGAAGGAGCTGAGGGATTTTGCATCCCCAGGGAGGCAGCAACAGTGGTAACTGGCCTGACCCCCCAATACTCCTGGAGACTGATCCACCAACCAAAGAATACACATGGAGGGACCCATGGTGCTGGTGGCAGAGGAGAGTCTTGTTAGCCATCAGGGGGAGGAGAGGCCCTTGGGCCTGAGAGTGTTAGATCCCCCAGTAGAGGAGAATGCTGAGGAGGGAAGAGGAGAGTGGGTGGGTGGGAAAATACCCCCATAGTAGCAGGGGGAGGGGGAGGAAATGGGGAGGTTCCAAAGGGGAGATCTGGAAAGGGGGAAACATTTGAAATTTAAAAAAATATGAAAAATTTTTAAAAAAAGAACTTATAGTAATCATATAAATAATCATTGAGACTTTTGTTAGGGAATGACTGAGATTTTAAGGTGTTAATTAATGTTTTAATGCATTTTGCATGTTGAACTTACTGCACAGTTGGGCATGGTGGAACATACCTGCAGACTCATCATTTAAGGAGACTAAGGCGGAATAGATTCTTTTGAGACTGGAGTCAGTCTGGGCTACACAGTGAGTCTGGGACCAGTATGGACTACATAGCAAAATCCTGTCTCAAAGAAAACAATATATTTCACAGTTCTAAGAAACATTTAACAGATTTTGTGCATTTAATGGGGTGGACAACTCAATGGCTGAGTGAAGAACTTCCTATCCCAATCTAACAGTAGCAGTTTCCATCCTTCTTGGCCTATGCTGGTGGCGGTGCTCCAAGAGACCTACATGTCAGCTTCTTACAATCTGCTCCACAGCCTGGCCCAACCCCCCCCCCCCCCCCCCTTCACCTCCTCTTCCTTCTGGGACCTGGAAATTCCATCTTTTTCTCTTTGTCCAGCAATTAGCTTCTGCCGGTCTTATTGACATAATCAAGAAATAATTAGGGAACCAGAATTTAGTCATCAGCTCCTTCCCCTACACCTTCTATCCTGTGAGGACACAGTGATCTCATCCTCCAAGCTACACAGCAATATGGCACCATATTGGAAGCTAAGATCAAGCCTAACAGAGCTGTCAGAACCTGCCGCTCTTGCACTTCATAGCATCCTGAATGGTGAGAAAATACACTTAGTTCTTTACAGATGACCCCACCATGGGTTATTTTATTTATTTACATTTTTAATGTTATCCCCTTTCCCAGTTTCTCATGGACAAACCCCCTATCCTCTTTCCCTTTCCCTGCCTCTATGAGGGTGCTCCCCCACCCACCCACCCACTCCTGCCTCAGCACCCACCATGGGTATTTTATGTTATTACACCACAAATGGAGCCCAGCAATGAATCAAAGCACTTCAAAGAACAGAGCATTGGGCTTATGCATTGTTTAAATGAACTTTGAGCTACTTGTTAATCAATGTTTGACTGATAAATACCTGTATGTTCGACTGAATTTTGAATTTCTCTTCCTACAAGAGAAGCTTTATTAACTTTTCTATCAATGATATAAAAGATCTGCCATAGAGTAAGTCAAGAGATAGTCCAACTTTTATGGAGCTTTCATTTTGCTGGAAAACAGACAGAAGCAATTAGAAAAAAAAGAATTAATAACTACTTATAGTGAAAATAAGACTGAAGATGGCTGGCTGAGACACTAGTAAGGCTCTTTCTAGAGAAGAACAAGTCTAAGCTAAGACCTGAATGAGAGACATCTCTGTGAAAATAGGTGAAAATGTTCCTGGTAAAGTCTCAAAGGGGAATCCCCAAACATGGAGTGTTGCAGCACAAGACAGGGAAGGCAGAAGAGTACATATTTACACTCTTTAAAACCCACATATTACTATGGTCAATCAGAATTGTTTTGAAAACTGGCGATAGCAATAGAAGAGCCATTAATAACTGCTTGGCCAATCCAAAGGACAACATCAGAAGGGAAGAAGGCTTAGAGAGCAAGATTTTGGTTCATACTCCAGAAAGAGACAGCAATCACATAGCAAATCTTTCCCAAATTTTCATCTCTTTGTGTGTGTATGTACATGTTCATGTATATATAAATCTGTGTGCATGTGCATAAACTGTGTCTTCAAACATGGGAAGGCCAAAGATCACTTGGTCTTCCTTAGTCATTCTTTTAGTTTTGAGACAGGATCTCTTGCTGAACCTTGAGCCTGCTGATTCCTCTACACTGAGTGACCATTAAACCCTGGGATCTTCCGCTCTCTGCCTCCCAGTACTGGGTTTGCCAGTATGCCTGACTGCACCCAGTTTTTTTAATGTGAGTCCTAGGTGTACAATCTCAGTCTTTAGGCTTATATGGTAAGCACTTTACCAAACTAGCCCCCAGCTTTCATCATTAAAGCACCTCAGAAAACATGTAACTATGTGGAAATCCATTAGGATAAGACATAAAGCTGCCAACATGCACGGTCCAGGAGCTTCAAACTTATAGTACAGCCAACAAGAGACTAATGAAGTTCACACTACTCCTTTTACACTCAAAGGCATACTGTTCCTTCTCCAGGAAGGAACAGTATGGAAGCTGAGCTACTGGGTTTGTCTCTACACCCATTCTCTGCAATGGGTTACACGCACTCTCGTGCAACATCAATCAGTGTGGCCAATGATTTGAGGAAAAGGAATTTCAATGTGGAGTGTCACTTCAGTTGCTAAAAATGCACCAGAATGCTCATGGTCATACTAAACAACTTCAATGATAAGAACTTTACCTAGAGCACCTGATTCTGTGTGTAAGCTCTTTGAAAACATTTATATATAGATTTTTAATGGCCATGCTTGGAGGGGATATGAATTTTTAAAACCAGTATTCCAATTAGTATAAGGAAAAAAAACCTGTATCTCTTAAAAAAGAAAACAAGCCTTTCAAACAAGGAGAAGTGTAATTAGAAATGCATGAAAGACTAAAAGGCTGTTTTCAACTGGTTTCCTAAGAAACCAAAAATAGAACTGACAAGTACAACTTCCAAAAAAGCTTAGATCTATGTACTCTATTATTAAATTTTCCAGTTCAAAGTTTTTAGAATCACTAATTTAAGGGGGGGGCATTCCATGGTTAATTTTGTTTGCAATGCTTATTCTCACGGAAGCTGATCTTTATGAACAAATAGTCTAAGAGGCTGTGCTTAAATAGGTGAATGGCACATTCAGCACCCATAACTACACTGTGATCCATGACATCTGGCCAATGTCACTATGATGACAAATAATGGACTTCAGAACATAACAGGCAAAAGGGGGGCAAAAACCTAATATTATTTTTAATGTATAAATTTGTGGGGCAGTGATCTGTCAGGCAGTCTGGCACACCAGTTGAGCACAGGCAAACTCTGGGAGACTCCGAGAAGTAATTTGCAAGGGACCGGAAATGTCTCCTGGGAGGCTTTTTGGCTCTAGCCATGGTCACATATCACTCCCAGGTAGAGGTGTGGACACACAGCCCCAAGCCGTCCCCATGTTAGTGTGACACCTAGAGGCTTAGCTATGTCCCTTCCCAATTACTATATCTGCCCTGTCTCTCTGGGAGAGGTGAGAGATACAGTTCCATCCATGCCACTTTCCACATGATGAAAATAAATGCCTTAGAATTATGGACTGTATCTTCATCTGGACCCACCATGGGAAGCGAGGGATCCAGCCCTCAATTAATGAGCCACAGCTAATCTCTCGCCATGGGAACCTCAGCACTCCTAGACAGTACCCATTCTCCCAAGCCTAGGTATCTAGCCCGGCGCCCCAAAGCAGCCGAGACCTGGTCCCGGCGGGAACTCCAGCTGCTCTCCGGCTAACCTGTCTGCAGCATCCTGCGGCGATTGCGGTGGCCCGGGCTAGAGAACCCTGAGAGAGCCAGCTGCACCAGTGAACTCATTGTAGTGTTTCGTCCCATGGTATTGAGGAGTACCTCACAGCTGTAGCAGTATTGATAATTTCAGGCTGCAGAGAAGTAGTGAGTCCTACAGCATGTTCTTCAGGGCAGAGAAACAGAATGTTAGAAAATCCCCCTCTTGCCTTTCACTACATTCCAGGAGTCCCCAGGCTCAGTAAAGAGACAAGAATATAAAGCATATCTATCATTCCTTCCTATGCTCACCCAATACTAACCATTCTTTCACAATTATATATATTGTGAAATATATATAATTATATATATATATATATACATATATATGTATATATATATATATATATATATATTTGTATAGGATGGGAATGGATAGAGTTGTTATGATGCTCAAGATTTAGTGATTCTTCTGCATTATGCTCCGAAGTACTGGGTTTACAGATGAGTATAGTTCCCTGTTCATTGAGGAACCACACCATACTCCCAGCCCTCAAGATATCATAGTCTAGCTGGACCACACCATAGTCCCATCCCTGGAGACATCATAGTCTAGCTGGACCACACCATAGT
>JADRCH010000073.1:0-60101 GCA_019843965.1 Rhynchomys soricoides | reverse complement strand
TAGTCCCATTCCTGGAGACATCATAGCTTAGCTGGACCACATCATATTCCCAGCCCTGGAGATGTCATAGTCTAGCTGGACCATGTCATACTCCCAGCCCTCAAGATGTCATAGTCTAGCTGGAGATGTGAACAAGCTTCTAACCCTGAGATTGTGATTATTGTGGGATGTATGCTAATATACTACGTACTTTTGTGACAGAATTTGAAGATAAAACTTATATTTGGTAAACATCTATCACTAAGTACTAGCAAATTGCCAAAGGAAGACTGAACTATATGAGTCAGGGTCTTCTGTGTGACATCTTGGAGGAATGATCAGAAACTGTGCCTCTTTCCAGACTGTAGAGAAACAACCGTAACCCACAAGGACAGACTTGAACATGCCATGCTCCTGGGGAACATGAAATTTTGCTTAATAATCAACACATAATCCTACAACTATAAACACCTGGAGCTTGAGATATGACTCAGTTAGTAAGCAAGCCTAAGGACTTAAATTCAGATCTCCAACATCCACAAAAAAAGCCAGGGATGGCAGCCTGTGTCTATCCCCCTTCCCCAGATTTGAGAAGGGCTTAGGCAGATTCTGAAGCTTGCTGGATATCTGGCCTAAGCAGCATTTGTGAGCTCCAGGTTCAGTGACACTATGTCTCACAAAATATAGTAGAGAGCAACTGAGAAAAATACCCAATGTTGACCTCTGGCCTCAACATACATATGTACACATATGAATACATGTACAATGTTAACAAGTAAAGTAAGATAAAATTTAAAAGGTAATTTTTCTTTTACATGTATGCGTGTATTTGTGGGTTTTGTGTGTTTGTGTCTATGTACAAATATTCACCCACGCCGCCACATCACAGTGCACACATGGAAGGCAGAGAACAACTGTGAAAACTGGTTCTCAATCTTCACCATATGGGTGGGATCCAGGGATCAAACTCAGGTTATCAGGCTTGGTGGTCTCCCTGCTGACACATCTCACCAGTCTGACTGTTTCATTTACAGGATGTCATAAAATGAAGGGGAAAGTAATAAATGTATATTCTATAATCATCTAACATAAGCAACAGTCACTATAAAATATCAACAGGTAATAATTTACCAGCTACAACTCATTTTGAAGTTAGGAAGAACACCCAACGAAACCATTAAAAATAGCTCTTGAGGAGTGGGATCAAACAGGTTTGAGATGAATGGTTGCTGTTTCTCCTGGGGTGATTTGTTATTGTTGTTGTTGTTATTTTAAAGGATTATTTGCTATTTTAGACACATGCATCTAATAAGTTTGTTAATAAAATAATTGTAATGAAATAAAAGACATTTTTTATTTAGAATTAAAAAACCTAATAATTTCTGTGGACCTTTTCTGTGGCGTTTTTTCAAAAACATGGTTTAAGGTAACATGGACATACTTAGTAGGTTACAGCTAGTCTTAAACTGAGTCTGAGAGCTGCTTATCAAGTATTCTCAGATAGGAGCCACATAAAAGTGAGGATGTGTGCATTTATGACAGCAATGTCTGGAGAAGAAGAAGGCAAGGACTCATGAGAGCGCTCCAGATGACATAGTAGCAGATAAAACCAGATGGGCATACACACTCGGGACAAGGCACTGTCTATTTGGTGCTAATACAAATGGCATTGTGTATATCAGCTGGCCCTAGAGTCACTCACTGCTGAAGGCAGACTGGAGCTGTGGAGGTGAATGGAATGAGGTAGAAGTGGAGCTGACCTTTGCTAAACAACTTTCATCTTGGAAGGGGTGAGCACTGAGTGACTAAAACACTTTCCAAATCTATCTTCTAAAATGGCACAGATAGAAAAATCTTTCTACAGAATTCCTAAGTGGCTGTGTTGGTAGAAAAGCCAAATGGCAAATTCTGAATTTAAAGGAACTTGATTCCAAACTGAAACTGATTTATCTCACTATTGTTCAGCTTTACTGCCCATTTTCACATCACTTAAGTTAAAGCATACACCAACAACTGTGCTTTTACCATACTCAGTCATGCAGAGATAGCAGTGATCTGTCTACAGTCATCCACCCAATGTTTCCCTACAGCATCAGAATGTCACTATCCACTCTACATTTTTACTATGTTGTCTCAGATCTTCCTCTTTATTGGCTTCATTGAGTCTCTAGGTTTAGTGCAATGATTAACATTAATGTATTTTAAAATAACTCAGCAGCCATGAGAACTGACCTTACTATATCTTAATGTATATAATACGATACATAAATTGTACCCTAGAAATACAGGGTGGAGAATGTGCTAGAGTAAAGCTCTGGGAACCAGAAAGGACGACCTTCTTTGGTTTACATATTACATGACAATTGTTATCTAGAATCTATCAAAATGTTCTAGACTCAGCATTTTCTGACAAGCAATCATGTATCCCTTGTATTTTTTCTCTGTAGATACTTCCATCTCAACTATCTTCCCATTGGACTTTTATGATTATCTGAAGTATTTTAAATAAAACCACGGAAACTATCACATCACACCCAATAATTTCAGCAGAAATATATAAAAATGTAAAGCAAAACACATATAATTATGATACTATTAGTACACCTAGCAGATTTAACACTAAGTCCTTAGTATTCTTAGTGACTATATTCAAATATCTCCAGTAGTCCTCCTGTGCCACTTAGAGCTATCTTATTCAAATAGAGCTATCTTATTCAAATCAGAGGGAGAAAAAGGAGTCTATATTTGTGAGATAATTGATATACTTCTGTTAAGAGCTAGAAACAAAAGACACAAGTGTCCTAAGGATTAAACCAGGTAGGATTTTTATGGATAAAATGAAATTTTCTGAACAATTCAAAATTCCAAGATTTCTTAGCAAAAAAGTCCTGTCCTGTCAGTTTTTGGGTTATATCTGTGAGCATCATTGAGCAAGGGGTGGGGCATTGCAGCAGTTGTTTGACTATGGATGTGAGAGGGGTAAGATGTATTCAAGTGGGTGCAAATGGTAAGTTGCTATAAAATCTTTTTGTTGTTGTTGTTGTTTTTTGTTTTTTTCGAGACAGGGTTTCTCTGTGTAGCCCTGGCTGTCCTGGAACTCACTCTGTAGACCAGGATGGCTTCGAACTCAGAGATCCGCCTATCTCTGCCTCCCAAGTGCTGGGATTAAAGGCGTGCACCACCATTGCCCAGCTTTATATAAAATCTTAACATACATTTCCATTGTTAAGGAAAACTTCAAAGTGAACCACACAGTAGCCTAACCACCATGTAAGTGAGGGTGTGAGTACCGTTTAAGCATCCACTTCCTGCACTTGATCTTGTACACAGTCCAAGAGCAGTTAGCCCCAGGTTTGACAGAATGACAGAAACATTAGCAAAACTGGTCATGAAAATGTGATCTGAGCCACATAAAATGTCACAGGACCAGAACAGAGGTCAATGGCGTTGACAAAGAATCCAGCAGAGTGTTTGTTTCTGCAAATGGTAAAGTGTTTTATACAGGTCTCAAGGTCCTCTGGTTTAAAATCCCCATGCCTTGCTTCATCGTGTACTCTTATTTTTTGTTTAGCCAATCAGTGAGAGCAGAAACTATATTCCGTATCTGTACATCCATGTTTCTCAATACTGCCTGAGACACAATTAGATTCTTTACATTTGGGGAATTAATGAACGTATGCTCATCAATTCATGCTGTACCAAAGACTACACAAAGCCCCAGAAACTACTATGACCAAATGAAGCATGCACATTTTGATCTAATTTGATATCTGAACATATAAGCAGCAAAGAGTCAATGATTAGGACTGCTCTTAGAAACTCTCGGCTGCTCACAGCGCAGAGAGTAAGTGTCTGGAGGGTTTGGTCACAAATGGAACTCAAACCTCCTCCTCTCAAGATTAAGGAACAATTGCAGAAGAGGAACAGAAAGATTGTAAGAGCCTGAGGTTTGGAATGACCAAGCTGCTGGGATTCAGCATGAACAAACAGCTGAGGTGCATATTTTACATACCAAAGTGAAGCTGGTCTTCAAGTTCTCCAAGCAACACAAAGTCCCTTGATTAGGATATCCACCCTCTGCCTTGAACTTTCCAGCTGAGAGGCTGGGCTTCCCCTCCCCTAGAAGCTCTTCCTTATATAATACAGAATTTTTCTCTCTTTTCTCTCTTTCTATGTGCACACATTCTCTCTTTCTCTTCCCCTTCCTTCTGTCTCCCTCCCCATGGTTACTACACTGACCCTATCCCATGTGGTCTTCCCAATAAACCTGCCTTTATATATTCTAATCAGGCTTAAATTGGCTCATTGTACCATTGTAGAATAACTTGACTCATTTCACTGGCAGAATAGCTTATCATCTGGTGCCTGGGGTGTGTGTTTAGGGGGGGATTGTTGAGTCCCCAGTCACATGGAACTACTCTTTCTCCCCATCTTTCTCTCCACATGACAGGATGGATTTTGGACTCTATGAGTAACCATCTCCCAGCAGCTTTGAAGCACCAGGGCCTCCTTCGGAGTCTCCAGATCCCTAGGATCCCCTGCCAACAGCCAGCTGGCCAGAGCAATCCCATTCCAGAACAAAGACTGGGAACCTTGGGTTCAAAGACATTTGACCATACCCCCCACTGTATGACCTAGGCTTTTGTACAGGATGCTGCACAGTTGAGCCTTTGGATTTCATCAAAACCTGGGAGAATGGATGCCACCAGCTCTAAAACCAAAAAATTTATACAAATTGTTTTGAACTCCCTATGTCCAATTTTTAGGGTACTGTGTGCTCTTAACCCTCCCCCTCCTTTATAACAACACAGCTTCAGTAGCAGAGCACCTTCTCTCTCTCTCTCTCTCTCTCTCTCTCTCTCTCTCTCTCTCTCTCTCACACACACACACACACACACACACACACACACACACACACACAGAGTTTCAAGTGCCACCTAGCTTTGTCCTGCCATCTACTATGCATGGCCTTGGAGGCAGTGGCAATAGCAATGGTGGTGGTGAGGGAGCAGCCTGCTCATTTCAAATGCAGCAGCCTGCACCCCTGGTGATGGCAGTGAGAAAGAAACAATATGTGGCCAGTCACTACCTTGACTATGGGATAAAGAAGGTGGAGTCATGGCTTCACTGGATAGCCATTTCAGTAATGGGTTGAAAAAAGTTGCTTGGAGGCCTTGACAGCCAAACCTTGTAACATAATAGTAATCTACTTACCATTAATTTTGGAGACATTAAATTGTTTACATTTGTTAGAAATTGGTTTTTATCTTCTGAAAATTATGCTTATGCTCTATCTTAGCTCTTAAAAAGGTGCTTTGTTTGAAAATTGCAGTTTAGAGCAATTAACTAAAAACAAATGAAGATTTTTTTAAACTCAGATATGTTTAGTAGGTACTAGCCCTCAAAATTTACTTACTTGTATATGTGTTTTCAAGATTAAGTGAAGGACAGGTAACTAGAAACAAACTAAATTTGTCTATTCAAATATCCTTTAGATAGATAGATGGTCCTCAAGCACTTCATAGACCTGCTAAATATGATATTTAAGATGGTTAAACTTATTACGACAGAGACTACTAAATCCTAGCAGTGACCCCACTAAGGTCTCCAAGAAGATATGGGCCCAATGACAAAAGACTCCATCTGGATTGTGGTACAAAAACTACTGGGAATAACTGTCCCAGTGCCTTGCCTACTGCCAGGACTTCATCCAAACTGGACAAACAGGACACCAGAAATGCCTCAAAGTCAGTCTTCCAAGTTCCTCCTCCATAAGAAGTACCCTCAGATTTGCTGGTTCTAGCAGTCAATGACTGACCCTGCCCTGGGATCTGTGTCCCAAAGAAGCTATCAACACCAGAAGAACCTAGTGGGTGTCTATCTAGGTAATGGGTAAATCGGTCATCCTGCTGACTCAGGTAAAATTTATCTTTCACGGGTCTCTGAGGGGTCTGAAGACTAGACTAGTGAAAGAAGTAACTTTTTACTACTTTTTACTACTCTAAAGGAACTCACTTTACAGTGGCTGCTCCTAGTGATCAACTACCTGTGTCTCATGGTAAATAATTAGATAGGAAAAAGGGTAAAGTTTAAAGTTTATGCAAGGTCTGAGGACATGAAAGCTTCTAAGAAAGTGTCTGAGGGTCTAGGAAGGTGTTTTGAGTTGGTAAATGCACGTTATGAAGGTTGGAGGGCGTGGAAAGCTTGAATGGTGATTGGAAGGTGAGTTAGCGCGTATAGGAGGTATGATAATGTTTCAGATTTCTACTCACCGTGCTGCTGCTGTATTGAGACTTCAAAGTTCAGAGCTTTGACATTAACCTATGGAGTTTTCATAAATTATTAGTCTAACTCTGGTAAAACTGTACACTAGAGATCCGTTATCATAGTCAAAAACTCAAGATTTTTATATTTTGTTTCCCAAGCTTCTATTATGACTCAAAGGTGTGAGTCTACTGCTCTTTCTACAATGTGGATTTCAGTATAGATTACAAACAGTGGTGATACTAACATATCTAACATTTATCTTTCTCTCTTTTTATTTTTTTTGTAAATTTTAAAAGATTCTTATAAGCTTTAGGAATTCACTTGAATCCACCTCTCACAGATCAAATGGACTCCAGATATGTACTTTCAATCAACAGCCTGTCTCCCTCCTCATCTGCCTATTCCTAAGGGTGGGATCTATTCCCTTTTCCCTGGTCCTGGGACCACCCCACTCTAACTACCAAGACCATGGTCCTAAAAGTTTCAAATGTACATCCAAGAAAGTTTTTATCCTAAACTCTAATTTTATCTTCTGTCATAATACACACACACACACACACACACACACACACACACACACACACATGTTCCAGCATCCTGTCAAGTCCAGGTGTTCCTTCAAAGTCTGCATACAGGACAGTTTCAAAAGCAAGTAGCTCTAGATGATACCACAATCTGAACAAGGTAAACAGCCTGCTCTTCCTGGACATGGCCAACATTCCAGCTTTTTGGACCCCCTCTCCAATAATGGCACCCCAATGTCAGCATATTAATTTATTATCAACAAAAAGCTGGGATGTTGGGATTCTCACCTGGGGGAAAATGGCTGAAGTACATATTTTACATACCAGAGTGGACCTGGTCTCCAGGTTCTCCAAACATCCCTCAGTCTCTACCTGTTACAGGGGACAGCTGGTATACCTCACCCTCTGTGCTGAACTTTCCAGCCAGGGGATGGGCTTCCCCTTCCCCAAAAGCTCTTCCCTTTATAATTAAGATATTTTTGTTTCTTTCCCTCTCTCTCTGCATTTTCTCTCTCCTTGCAAGTGCATGCTCTTTTTCTCTTTTTCTTCACCCTTCCATGGCAACTTACCTGGCCTCATTCCTTGGGACCATTGAACCTGCCTGAGAGCTGCTTCCCAATAAATCTGCCTTTACATCCTCTAATCTGGTTTGAATTGGCTCATAAGCCCCATCTGACTATCTATTGACACTTGATGGCTTCTGGAGGAGGGAAAATTAGTTTTCTTTATACATTTGGCCTCTGATAGGTTGACTATACTCCAGACATGGATTAGGCTTGCCCACCTTAGACCTAAGAAAATTTGTCTAAAAGTTCCTCTAAGTCCTCTATCCCGATTCTAGATGGATTCTCTTGCCCAGTAGAGGATCTTTCTTAGAGTCTGCACATACATTCTAAATTTCTAAAAGAACAGAGAAATTACTCTGTGTCTTCGGTGTCTCCTGAAGTGACATACGAAGATGTTGGGAACAGGGAACCACTGTATCTAAGCCTGCTACCAACTCATATGGAATGTCCACACTTTCAATTGGCCTTGCCCTTTACACTGGCATTCAGTTCTTCCTCTTAGCAAAGGTCTACAACAAAACCACACATGTTCACTTATCATTTACTTCATTTGGCTTAAATGTCCTTATATTTATGTTCTTACCTTATATTATATGGCTCTCACAATATAATACCTCCATTTTTTTCACTTTTTTCCTAATACATCTACAAAAGGGCCTTCTGCATGTTGTTGAGAAACTGACCACAAGGGAACTTCATCCCTTTCATCCCAAGCCAAACACAATTCTTTACATTAATCTTCTATTTTCTCCTGTCCCCTTCCTTCCATGCTGTAGCTCCCTTGGCTACTGCTAACTCATTTTGGTACAACATTCCTGAGTGAAGACTAGTCATTGTTACCCAGAATCAACTCTACCACCACTTCCTTTTACTGATTGTTTGATCCCTGTCTCTCCCACCCTTCCTCCCCACCTTCCTGGGCAATCTCTCTCTCAGTTTTAATTGGTAACCAAATCATCTGCTTATAACCCTCTAGTGATTATTTTTCAAAAAATGATCCAAAAATCAACTGAATGATCCACTGCAACTGACCAAGTCTCCTCAGATAAGCAAACAGAGGACCCCATGAGAGATAAAGTTGTGGTTTAAGTTTTAATTGCTGTGCTTAAGAGAGTTGTAATCAAAATGCCTCTAACTGGTAAGCTTCGCTTGCCCAAGGACAAATAACGTCCTGGAATGCTGCAGGCTGTTCTTATAAGATAACAAGCCATTTGTTTTCACTTCAATAAACAGGGTTGGTTGCGCCAACTGTGCAGGATGTGCTTGATCACACATAGGCAGGAGGTAGTAGATAGAAAGTATGTCAGAATGTATGCTTGCCCTGATTGGAAGAAGGCAGGAAGTATGTAACTTTTTCAATTTTGCCTTTATAATCACATAAACCTTTTTATGGATTAAAAAAATAATTATCTTGTAGTAAGTATATTGAAATATGCTTTAAATTTTTGGAAAATAGAAAAGTCTTTTTAAAACTTTTATGGTCCCATTACATATATTAAACACACACACACACACACACACACACACACACACACATATATATGGGCAAAATGGTACACATAGCACTTGGAAAGCTAAAAACAGGAAAATCAGGAATTCAAGGCCAACCTAAGATACACAGCAAGACCTGTCTCAAAACACAACACGAACAACAACAAAAATTGTACAAAAAATTAAAAAGTAGTAAGTATTAAGTTTTGTTTTGTCTTATTTTTTGAGACAGTGCATCTGTATCCCAGGCTCTTCTCAAACTCATAGGAATCCTGTTTCAGCCCCCAAGGATTTTAGGTGTGAGCTACCACACCTTACTTACAGTAACAGGTTTTAGGAAACAGAAAGTAGGAATGTAGTTCAAGTGGCAGAGTGTATGCTTACTATGCGTGAAGTCCTGGGTTCCATTTCTAACACAAAAACAATATTGATAATTTGGTAGTAATTAGTGTATAATTGAGAAAACTTAAACAAGAAGGCTTTCTTCAATAAGAAGCTATGGCATACACAAGCAAGGGCACAGTATTCAGCAATTAAAAGTAAGATGATTATCAAGCCACAAAAATAGAAGGACTCTTAAGGTAAAAATGTACCTTTGGGCCAACATGAAGATGACCTACTGGGTGATTCCAACTACTATGTATGACTTTCTGGAAAAGGAAGAGTTATGGAGACAGTAAACAACATGTAGTTGCCAAGATTTAGTGGAAAGAAGGGGAAATTAGTAGAGGTAGACACACAGGGGATGATGGGTCAGATAGATACATGCCATATATGTTCATCCAAACTGGAAATAGCATCAACAGTGAACCCTGAAATGTAGTGTCCACTCAATGAGGATATAGTATACTAACATTGCTCAGCAAATATACAAACACATCATGCTAACACTGAAGCTGGAGTTGCAGAGGCCCTTGAGAGGGCCTTGTGAGCAAAGCATTTTCTATACAAACAAGCCTGAGAAACTGAGGCCAATCCTGAAAACCTACGGCAGGAGAGAACCAGCTCCTAAGCGTTGCCTCTAGGCTTCACATGTGAGCATGCACACACATAACCATATCTATTAAAAATATTTTAAAATGTCATAATTTGAACACACATGCACTAAAGGATAATCATAATATAAAGAATAACTGTCATCTGAGAAGTTTCATTCAGCAGATGATGGAGGCAGATGCAGAGACCCACAGCCAACCATTAGGCAGAGCTCAGGGAATCTTGTGGATTGTTGGGAGAACAACTGAAGGAGCTGGAGGGATCAGAAACACCACAAAGACCTACAGAGCCAACTAACCTGGGTCCAAGGCGCTCTCGGAGTCTGGACCACCAACCAAAGAGTATGCAGGGCTGGACCTAGACCCCCTTTACATATGGAGCAGATGTGCAGTATGGTCTTCATGTGGATTCTCCAACAACTGGTGGGGGGAGGAAGTCTCTGACTCAGACTCTGTTGCCTGCCTTTGGATCCCTTTCTCCTAGCTGGGCTGCCTTGTCTGCCTCAGTGGGAGAGGATGTGCCTAGTCCTGCTGAGACTTGTTGTGCCAAAGCAGGTTGATACCCAAGTCGGGGAGGGGGGGGGTGTCCCCTTTACCTTGGAAAAAGGGAGAGGGAAGTGGGAGAAGGGGGATGGGAGAGTGAGACTGGGAAGAGAGGAGGGAGGGGGCTGTGGTCGAGATGTAAAGTAAATAAATTTATTAATTAATGGGAAAAAAACAATTCTTTACTGTGTGTGGTGACACGTGCTTTTAATCCCAGCAGTCAGCACTCGAGAGGCAGAAGCAGGTGGATCTCTGTGAGTTCAAAGCCAGCCTATTCTACAAATCAAGTTTCAGGACAGCCAGAGGTATGTAAAGAGAAACCCTGTCTCAAAAGTAAGATAAAATAAAATAAAATTTAAAAAGCCAGGTCTTCACATGACCCCAGAGAGTTTACCTTCTGTCTGAACCCCTGTGGCATTTGGACTGGGTCATTGCTTTGTCACATATGACTGTCTACCTTTGTGTTCCTCATAGAGTTTAAGTGACATCATCCATGCCACAAACCTTTTTTCCCCCAGGGTTCCTATCCTGGTGAATGCCCCACTGTATAAATAGGTGTCTTCAAGACACCAAGAGGGATGTTAACCTGTGACTGTCTCACGACTGCTGCACTTACATGTAAATGTGAAGTCCGGTACCATCTTAGGATGTGTCTTTTCCTCATTTTCAATTTTAATATGGTTTTGGTTAAATAATTACAGCATGCTTCCCTCCCTTTCCTCTCCTCCAGCTCCTCTCAGATCCTCTCACCCAAATTCCTTCCATATCTTCCTTACTCTCAAATTGATAGCCACTTCATTCCTGATTATTAATTTTATTAGTATTGTATATATATGCATGCACAAGTAAATTTTAACACCCCCCCAAAAAAAATAAAAATAAAAAGCCAGGCCTTTAATCCTAGTACACAGGAAGCAGAGGCAGGTATTTTGCTATATGTTAAAGGCCAGATTAGTCCACAAAGTGTCTATAAATAAATAAATAAATAAGAAAGAAAGGAAAGGAAAGGAAAAGAAAACAAAAGAAAAGAAAAAGGAAACAAGAAAGCAAGCAAACATTTTTTAGGGCTGGAGAAATGGTGCAGCAGGGAAGTTTGCATGCTGTTCTTGCAACGGACCTGAGTTTAGTTCCCAGCACTCATATCCGGTAGTTCTAGGGGATCTAATGCCTTCTTCTGACCTCCCAGGGCACCTACACTCATGTGTACACATGCATACATGCACATACTTCATAATAAATAAAAAAAATTTACAGCTCCTTGGTACTATTAATTCCACGAAAAATGCCCAAGTTGTCTATATTTTCAGTAAACAGCTTTAAAACCCACCTATTTCCATGAAAAATAGGCAAACAAAAAACCAAAAACCCTTGATAGAATAAGGGGAAAAGATGTTAGCAAAGTGCTTTGAGATTCTCTCAAAGGAAAAAGTCTGGAAAAATCATATTTTTGCAAAGAAACTTATGCCATAAATTGTCTACCAGGGAAAAGGCTTTTTAAGTGCTAAATAACTGAATTAAACACCATTTAATTGTTCAAAAAAAATATATTGCTTAATTCCAATCTACTACTGCGGCAGACAGAAACTCAAAACAATGTCATATGCTAGTTAAAGCAGGATATTGTTTGTGTTGCATATTTTATACAATGTTACATGTCCGTGGAAAAGGTACATACAACTAATTACACTGGTGACTAATGACATACTAATTTTAGTTTCAAATGGAAACTCATGTAAGTGCATGTATATTGTTAAAACTGTAGAAATACAGAATCCTAGGGGGACAGGATAATAGAGGTCAACCAGTCAAACATACTATGCAGGAGGTTAGTTCTTTTAAAACAAAATATCTACATAAGAGTCAAAAACTTTTATACTTCAAGCCCTATGTAGTAAATATTTTAGGCTACGTAGCTCTCTAGACTGTTGCAGCAACTTGACTTTGCCAATGACCACAGAAAAAGCAACCATAAACAAATAAATGTTTGTGGCTGTGCAAATCTTCACTTGCAGAACAAGCAGAAGGGCAAATCTGAGGCCCAGGCTAGAGGCTGCAAAGCTTTGACCTAGCCAGCTAGTTTCTGAGACTGATTTACTATTAAAGGACTTTAGAGGAAGTATGTTTGCTAGTGAGCCAACAGGATTCCCTGAAGTATTTCTTTTTCTCCAGCTACCCAGCCCCCATGGTGTCAGGCATTCCTTGTATTATGAAGGATTTTTCCAGACCATAGAACCGTTTGATCATTCCCTCATACTGATAACAATCCTTTGAAGTTTGGGAGGGAGATGCGTGACACACGGCTTTAAAAATATGTAGCAATCAAGATATAATTTTAATTCTAGAATTTGGCCCACTCTCTCCAATAGTAAATGTTCTTTGTTTTACAAAATTACTATTTTGGGTTTAAGAAAAAACATATTTTAGAAGGATTTAATAAACAGTTCATATCCACTGTTCTAACTCTCTATATTAATTTAAAACAATTAGCAAAAATAGGATATTTTTAAAAGTTTGTCCCCAAAAGTAGATTTAATAATAGATTCAAAATGGACATACCAAAAGTGTTGGCAGAACTCACCTCTACAATTGAAATCATATAATCCAATTTTCAAAATAAAACCATCAGTCTTTCCTTCTGAGAAAATAAAACATAGGAGGAAAAAGGCACACATCTGTAGTGTGGCCTTCAGGCTGCTGGCTTGTTAGAGAACACAGCTGGAAGCAGGAGCCACAGCCAGGCCTCTGAAGTCATGGCCCCAGCTGTATTCTACATTTCCATCTCTTGGGATGAAACCAAAGAAACTAAAGATGACTTAGCTCTCATTGCCACAGAACTTTCAAAGTAGTGTCTTTTCCTTGTTCAATAACTTGAACACAATGGGACACTATGAACATAACCACACTTAGTCTGGACTTTCTAGACCATCTCTTACTATGCTTTGAATTTCTGATCATTTAGTGTATCTTACCACAGAAATGAATTCATTCTTTTATTCCTAAATATGTTCATTTGTGATAACATCATAATTTATGATGTTGATTAAGCTTAGTTAGCATTCCCCACTATCTTCTTTCTTCTGCTTGGATAATATTACACAAATTCTTCTTGGTTCATCCTAATTAAGTACATATACTAACAATAACCAAATTCATTTCTCTAGTCTAGCTCTGCAAAGATAACTCAAACAGCTAGGAGCTAGCGGCATATCAGGGCAGCCAGTCCAACTGCCACTGAGCATGTGCAAAGCATAGTACCACTGGTCATTTGATAGCAGTGGTGCTTGCTGGTTTCGTGCTATTTGCCAGGTGTCATTCTAAAGTGTTATAATGTGTTTTTCTCCCTTTATTTTCACATTGCACTTAGATGTTTCATGTTTGTCTCTCTTACCTGAAACCCCACAATGATACAAGCAATACATAACCAAACAGATACTGTTCACTGACTACTTAGTCCCATTTCTTTGTCCTTTTGCCTGGCCAAGAGGATATCAATTCTATTCAAAGCATCAGTACCCAAAAACAATGTGGTAGTTTTCCTTGTAGTACATTAAGGAGTAACCATGTGACCCTATATGGGGCCAATGAAACAAAAGACTTACAGAGTGGTATAGTGTGTAGTTTTGTCTATACTGTTTTGTGCTCCTGGCCAGTCACACACACATGCACCTGCCCAGGAGCTATATTGGATCTGCTAATAGAAAACAAAACATATGTCACCTATTTTTAATTGTCTTGGCTACTCAATGACTGGGCATTCCTAATCCTTCCCTTGCTATCCTAGGCTCAGTCAGGGAAGTAGCCAGAGGCCACTTGTGGCAGGATTTTCCTTGTCTAATCTATTTAAATATTAGTGCAGCAGGAGGCCTGTGATTGGACAGGGAAAAGGGAAGTGGAGCTAAGAGTTACAGAGAGATAGAGAGACAGAGACAGAGGGACAGAAGATGGACGATGGACAGAACGATCGAGAACCAGCATGGCTTTGAATAGCCATAGGTAGATATGATATTATACAGGGATAAAATAATTGGGGTAACTTGTATAATCTAGGTGGGCAGCTTGTATCATCATTTGGCATAGAAATTGTTATGTGGGCATCTTGTGAATTGAGAATTTATTGACATATAAATCTGATTGATTAAAGTTTCTAGAGTTTTGTTTTACTAGGTTACTGAAAGGTGGAACCACTGACCACAAGGGGATTATGGCTGAGAGGGTACAGGCGGTACTGAACCAGTGAACCAGAGCTGGGAAGACAGTGATCGGTCACAGCTGGGGCAAGGCCTAGAGCCATGGAGGCAGCAGAGTTGGTGGGCAGAGAGTAGCTGGTTCAAGTGCAGGAACATGCCGGCTCCTTTTTTAAATATTTCCCTCAACAGCCACTTATCTGGAAACTCATATTGTTGGTTAGCTTTTCTTCTCCTCCGCTACTGCATCCCCTTCTCCTCTCTCCTGGTCTTCTGATTCTCTGCCTCCTATCCATGAAACTCCTGATCCATGCTCAGCCATTGGCTACTGGCAACTTATTGATAGATCAAAAATCAATTGGGGGTAAGGACATTCAGCATCAGTAAACATATATTCCTGATCAGAACCACCCCCTATATCTCACCTTTTATATCCAATTTAAAAACCTCTTCTCTCAGACATAAATTGAACAGAACCATAATAATCATGTAAATTGCAAAGTATGATATACAATTAACATCTAGTCCACCATATTTGTCAATTAGATAAAGTACTCTACCATCATTTCTAACTTAAAGAGTTATAATTCTGTCCCTGAATTATGTTTAGATTTTAGCCTGTAACATCATCTGAAAACCACATTTTTATTTCTAAATCATATCTTTAATATTAAACAACTTAAGTTTGCTTATGGGACTATAATTAGTCTTTAACCCCTTCAGAAATCTGAGAATGAATTAAATATTATCTGAGTATGTAGGAAGCACCAAACATAGCTTCTAAAACTTAAATTGTAGAGACAGCTGACTGCCTGGACAGTCCTCTAATTTCTTATAATGCTGGAGCATCTGTCTTTAGTCTTTTGGCCTAGTGCCATCTGACAGTCCTTTGTAAAGTAGGATTATGAAGGACTGTTTATCCTGTATTGGCAGAGCTATCAGTTGACTATTCTGCATAGAGTGTGCATTTTGGACAGTATTTTGTCTGTGGATGAAATAGGCAATTTCTGTGTTATGGCTACCTTGCCATGATAAGTAACCTTGCCTAGAGGTAAAGATGTTGAATTTTTCTTTGAAGGAGAAGGAGGAAGCTATCATGAGCAGATGTCTCTCATTGTCAAATGATCTTTAATAATGACATAACATTAAATGCCATATTCTGTAGATTTCTGATGTATTTGAAGATTATCGAAGTATATTTGAACTGTTAAACCTCAATTACTCTTAGCCATTTCTATTTAAGGAAACTTGTGTTACTTAATCCACTGAAACAGTTTAAAATAGAGTTATTGGAAGGACTGGGTCAAAGCCTTGAATTCTTAAATGCACTGTATAGTCACAATGCCTACCTAAGAATAACAATATTAATTTGAAATTTTGTATCAATATATAGATTTATACTAATGAAAACCTTAATTTTATATCAATATAAATTTTGTACCAATGTACAAAATTATAACTTTAATTTGTATCAATTATAAAGATTTCTATCAAGGCAAGGTTATGGCTATATAACGTTTTGTTCAAGAATAAAATTAGTAATCCATTCCATTTATTTCTTTCCTGTTCAAAATTATGACAATTTCTAAATTATCTCTTGGAATGACAACCTATCTGTAACTTACAAAATAATCAAAACCAGACACCCAAACCCAAGGGATCGGGATGATAACTCTCCACAACTTTTTCCTTTTGAATAGGGGCAATGAAAATTCTTTAAAGGGTTGGGGAGGGGCAGAATTTGGTTAGACTTAAGAAAGCTAGCTTTAGCATCTGTTATCTAGTCTCTTCATGTTTAGAAGGCTAAAGGCTTGACTAAAGTTCTGACTGGATCTATCTGAAAGGTTGGATGAAGTGAGGTTATCTGGAATCAGCAGCAACCCTAAAGTTGTTCTGGAAGTAAGTCTCTGGATAGTATCAGGAAGCAGGGGACTGGAACAGCAGTTCAGTTTAGTGTCCCAGTAGATGAATCTTGTCAGAGATGTACATTGTGTAATATATGAATCTCATAACCCAAATTTTACTATCATTAAGATTTTCGTATGGATTGTACAGATGAGTTAAGAATGAACTTTTGTTTCTTGCTTGAGCAGGTAAAAGACAACTGTCTTTTTATGAGTTAATTTTATCAATAACCAAATGCAATAAATTTTCATTCATGCCATATGAAGGAGGGCATGAGAATCTTAGGTATTCCATAGCTAATAAGATTTATTGTCTCATTTTACCTGAAGTTTTGGCTAGAGACATTTTTATTTCTAAGCCAGTTATTGGGCTGTTCCAAGATCAATTTATCTGCCTTGATTGATTTTCTCAAAATTTTTGAGATCTTTAGGTGGTCTTTTCTTCTCATATCTGATCTATATCATTTTGGAAGGAGTCCAGAGCCTATTGTCCTTTCCTGTCAATACAAATACAGAGCCTTTTTCCCAAAGTAGCCTATCCCTGGTCCAGTAACCATCTCTCTCCCAGAAGAACTTTAACATAGCTATCAAAATTATGATCATATTCATTTTGATAATTAAAACAATTTAAAGTAATTAAGGTAATCTAAACAAATATTAATCATTGAGACAGTATTTCTATTGTCTCTTGCCCTGCCCTTCATGAGATTAATGCCTAAATTATGTGTGTGTGTGTATATAAATTTGAATACTCCATATTATAGAGATTACTATCTCTGTGGATGCCTCTTTTTCTCTGTATACTTCTCAGGGTCTACGTTTCTACTTTCTGAGATAGGCTAGGCTCCCTACCTCCTGCTTTCAATCTATTTTTTTTTTTTTTTTTAGAGATCAATAGTCTCAATGTTTATATATCTCTGTATTTAACTTTAATTAAATTTCCTTTTATTTATTGTATAAGCCTATTTATAGGCTCTAATTTTTATCATATTAAGCTGACAATCTCAGAAATCCCATGTTGCCCATGCTCAAATATCCTGAGAAATTGTCCTAGCAAGACATTTATATATCTTTAAATCACTTATTCATTCATTTTCCATAACTTCTTTCTTCTGTGGAGCTTAATATCTGTTGTGTCTACCATCTGGCTCTCTGCCTCTCATCTTAAGCTCTTTGCATTAGTTCTGAACCTCAGGAAGAAATCCCCATATGGCTTGGGCAAAATCTGTATATTCCTGTCTGTCCTTAAAAACAATTAAATCAGATTTATAAATCTCTATCTGTTATTTATCTGGTGGTTGGAGGCAGGCAGCTTTATTGTTTGTTTCTCATTGTTTCCTCCTAGCAGGGTAAATCCCTGCCAGTGGCTGTGTTTCTTTGTTCCAGTTTTGCAGGTTGGAACCATGTGACTTGGTTCTGCTCACTGAGAAACCAATTTTCCCCACTCTTAGATTTATATCATTTGTGTGTGTCCATGTATTCCATCCAAGAATCCCTAAATTATTAGTGGATTCTTGCCCCATTGTTGGGCGCCATATGTAGTATACAGTTTTTTACTACACCACTTTGTGTTCCCAGTCAGTCACAAGTGCACACCCACCCAGTAGCAATCTCAGATCAGCACATAGAAAACACACACATGCCGATTATTTTTAAATGTCTTGGCTACTCAATGACTGGGCATTCTTAATCCTTCCCTTGCTACCCCAGGGCCAGTCAGGGAAGTGGCCAGAGGCCATGTACCTGGAAACTCATACTGTTGGTTAGTTTTTCTCCTCCACTACTGCCTTCCTTCTCCTCTCTCCCAGTCTTCTGATTCTTTGCTTCCTACCAGTGCAACTCTCAGTGTCCCACCCTGTGCTCAGCCATTGGCTACTGGCAACATTATTGATCAAAAACCAATTTGGGAATAGGACCTTCAGCTCAATAGTCATATATCACCAGGCTTCATTCTATTGAGATAAATGAACTCCTGTAGGGAGCAGTTCTTTTAAGTGCAGTTTATTAAATTGCAGCTGAAAACACTGCTAGCTGAAGCAAAATTATAACTTTAATAAGACATTTCAACAATTAATTAGCAGAAAGGCAGATGAAAGAAATGTTACTACAAAGTAAAACAAAGGATGTTTCTGCCTATGTTTCCTCAAAAATTGTGAAGAGCAAGGTGTCTCACACTATAGCAATCAAGACTCAGGACTTGGAGGTCCAAGATACCTGACATTGGATGTACCCCAATAAGAGGCCAGCTCCTTACTCAGCTGGCAGCGTCCTTCAAGGTCACATATCTACCATTACATGTTGGAAGCATCACTTAAGGTCTTTTTATTTATGCTGTTCTGTTTTTTATTGTGATTGAGTTGCTGAAAATATGACTGTAAGGAAAGCCTGGGCCGTGATGAAAAGATGTAGAACAAAGCAAACGGAAAAGAGAGAAGGAGAAGGGAAAGGAACCCGGAGAAAAACAGAAAGAAATAATGCAAAAGGGGGTGACATTTTCAAAAGGAAAAAAAAGCCCACACATGAAATACCCTTTTTAAAAAATGGAAACAAAAGCATGGCATGAAATGGGAACAGTTAATTCACAAAGGGGAAGCAAACCTAACAATGGGATGACAAGGAGGCAAAGCCCAGCACTGTTCCCAAAATAATGCTGTTCAGCAGGGAGCTGAAGTTGGAAATTACACATCAGGCTTTCCCAGAGACTCTAAAGATGAGTACCAAGAGGACATGGAAAGGACTGCCAAGGAAAAGAAGTCTTTCAGGGGCATTCTTATATCCTGTTGGCGGAAACATGAACCAGGCACATCCTCAAACAACTAAAGCTAGACCTTCCCTCCAACCCAGTGATCCCCCTGCTGAGTACACATAGAAAGGTGTGATAGCATGTGGTAAGTGTGTGTCTACACGCCCATGCTCACTGAAGCACCAGCACTCTTCACACAGCCAAGAAATGGAAAGCAAGGGTTCACCACGTGACTGATGGATAAAGAAAATTTGTTACATACTCACAATGGAATTCCATTCAACTGTAAGATTATAATGAAATTGCATAATGCTATGCTAAGTGAAATAAGTTAGGTTAAAAGGAAGAAAACAAATGTCATATGATCATATACATATGTTAAAATGTCAATTTCATGAAAGTAGAATATAATGACAGTAAAATGGTTCAGTGGATATAGGTGCCTGGTGCCAAGACTGAATATCCACATGGTGAAAGAGTAGAACTGATTCTTAAAAGTTGTCTTCTGACTGCCACATACATGCCATGGCATGGGAAAATCTACATGCTTGCAAACATACAAATATATACATACATAATACATATATAGATAAATGTATTTTAAAATAGAAAACAGATTAGTGTGGAGGAGAGATAATTAGGAAGTATGGTTAAAGACGTATATGAGTATGGTTGGATAGAAGAAATATTTTCTAAAATTCTAGAGTAGAGTAAGAAAACTACAATTGACGATTGTACATTTCAAGATAGCAAGGGTTTTTTTTTGTTTTTACCACATGCAAAGAAATTTACATCACAGATATACTTGTTACCTTAATCTAATCATCACACATTGTATATACTCAAATTTCACACCACACCCTATACACAAGTATAAACACCATATATATATACATATAAACTAAAAATTTTGTCAAATATTACCAGTCTTGCATCAATTACAAAAATTGATGCAGGGAAATAATATTAAGGTGTAAATTTACTGTAAATACTCTGCCAACAAGAGTCAGTGAGATGGCTCGGTGTGTAAAAGTGCTTGCAGCACAAACCCCGAAGGCTGAGTCTATTCCCTGGGATGTACAGTGAAAGAAGAGAGCTGAGGTGTAGAAGTCATCCTCTGACCTTTATGTACACACTACAGCAAGCACTCCCAAACTTAAACACATACACTAATAAACAACGTTTTAACATATGAATAATAAAACTTTGAAGTCTAGTGTGGTTCAACACTCAGGAGGCAAAAGCAGGCAAATCATTGTGAGTTTGAGGCTGACTGGTCAACATAGCAAGTTTCAGGACAGCCAGGGCTTCATGAAGACCGTATTTCAAAAGTCAATAGATATATAGATAGACAGATAGATAGATAGATAGATAGATATATGAGATGAAACAAGATGTCAAAAATGAACTGTTACTAAAACAGGATAATAGGCATTTGATTCACTGTTCTGTTCTTTGCATCTAAGTAAATACTAAAAAGAAACCATATTAAAAACTGGGGGACAGGGGAGCATGATATTACCAAAATATCTAACATTCTGATGACTTTTTGGAAGGCCAGAGGAATTCCCACCTAGAAATGATTGGATAAAGTAAGTTACAAAACCAGCAAACCCAGAGGGTTTGTAAGAACCACCTCTCTTGATCCTTCCTCAGCAGACATGCATCTATCAGGCCTGTTCAACCACTGCCATCCTGTCCCTTCCACACAGCCCACCCTGTCCCTTCCACAGCCCACCCTGTCCCTTCATACCTACCATCATACATGCTGGCCAGTGCTCAGCTTCCTCTCTGTACTTATACAGTCCAGGATACCTTGCCTAGTGAATGGTGGCACTCACAGTGCTCTGTTTTCCAACATCAATTAAGTAATTAAGATAACCCAGACAACTTCACAGGCCAACTGATCTAGATAATTTCTCACTTAGCCTCTCTTGCTATGTAACTCTATATTGTGTCAAGTTAACAAGAGATGGACTCGTGATGGATAATCTTGGGGAGTGGGTGGGTAGGGGAATACCCTCATAGAGGCAGGGGGAGGGAATAGGGAGGTTCCAAAGGGGAGATCTGGAAAGGGAGAAACATTTGAAATGTAAATAAAGTAATAATAAAAAAAATCTTGGTTGTCAACTTGACTGAATCTGAGATGAACTAAAAGGCAAGCTGTTTGGCATTCCTGTGAGGTATTTTTTTTAATTAATTAATTTTTTTTCATACTTTATTTACATTTCAAATGTTTCCCTTTTTCCGGATCTCCCCTTTGGAACCTCCCCATTCCCACCCCCTCCTCCTGCCATTATGGGGGTATTCCCCCACCCACCCATCCACTCTCTGCTTCCCTCCTTGGCATTCTCCTCTACTGGGGGATCTAACACCCTCAGGCACAAGGGCCTCTCCTCCCCCTGATGGCTAACAAGACCCTCCTCTGCCGCATATGTGGCCAGAACTATGGGTCCCACCATGTGTATTCTTTGGTTGGTGATTCAGTCTCCAGGAGTATCGAAGGGTCAGGCCTGTTGCTACTGTTGCTCCCTCCATGGGGATGCAAACTCCCTCAGCTTCTTCAGTCCTCTCTCCAAGTCCTCCATCTGGGACCTCACTCTTAGCCCTACTGTTGCTGTGAAATGACTCTTGGGTATTTCGAACTTTTGGGCTAATAACCACTTAACAGTGAGTACATACCATGTTCATTCTTTTGTGACTGCATTACCTCGCTCAGGATGATATTTCCAAGTTCCATCCATTTGTCTGCAAATTTCATATAGTCATTGTGAGGTTTTTTTGTTTTTTTGTTTTTTTTTTTTTGATCACATGATTTGAAGTGGGAAGACCTACTCGAAATGTGGACTGCTCCCTCTAGTGACAGTCCGGAAAAAGGATGGAAGAAGAAAGCTTTGCTTTTACTCTTCCTGGCAAGATCATTTATCTTATTGCTGTTGTTGTTGCTGCATTTCTAACTGGACTTGAGACCTATATTTGGCCTTCAAACATAAAATGAAGTTTTCATTTTATCACCAAGTTATCATCAGTTCTCCAGGAACCCTGAAGGCTTTCAGACCCAAATTAGAATTGCTGAGGCACCTAGCTTTATGAACTGAGAAGCTCTTCCTATTTGAACCTATAGGTTCTCAGCCTATCTGATGGGACAACTATTGTTCGATTCTCCAGAACAAATCATGTAAGCCAATCCAGTAATTCCCTTCTGATATATATTCATAATGTTAGCTCTGCTGTTCCAGAGAACCCTGACAGTTCCTAACATCAATGTTGAAGCTTTGAGATCAGAAATAATCAGAAATAATGAAAGCTCAATGTGATAAAGTATCTTTACCCTAAACCAAGAACAAACATCCTCAAGTAGGCTAGGCTGGCTGGCTAACAAGCCCCAGGGATCCACCTGTCTCTACTACCAAGTATTGGGATAAGAAGTTCATGCTATTATGCCAAGCCCTTAAATGTGTCAATATTAATTAATTAACTATAACATCTTTATGATAACAATGAAAGGTGCTTGTAGAAAACTAGGGAAAGAATATATGGAAACTATATTATCTTCATAATTTTTCTAAAACTCTTAAAAATAATGTTTAAAAAAGTTTCTGTAAGACAGAAATTCTTTTAAAAAGTAAAGATAACAGAATTACAGATAAGTGCTTAAGATTATATTAGATTTAAAAACTATTAATGCATAAAACTGAGTTTTTCTGGCCATACCTGGTAGAAGACAGGGTAGGCTGCCTGGAGACCTTCCGTATCTCTCTGTTACCTCAGACCATATTCACAGGGTTGCCCATAGTTCTGCAACAGAAGACTAGAGGCAGCCTCCCCTTCTCCTTGTCCAAACCTCCTGGGAATCCCTCAGACCATATCCCCCTGACCTTCCCTTCCTCTAGCCTCCAACACTAGAAAGAATTCTCCACGAACACACCAGCCAAACAGGCCAGTAAAATAGGCAATACTGAGTCAACATACTCTCTGAAACTCCAGAGAAGAAACAGAAACCAAGAAACAAAACACACACAACACACAAACCCACAAATAAGTACTTAGATTTATAATTAAACCCAAAATACAAATGCCTAGACACCAGCTTAAGAACTCAACCAGTAAGAGCTAGAGCAACATGTCTCCCTCAGAGCTTAGGTATATTACCACAACAAACCCGCAATATTATAACATAGCTGAAATATCTACAAGAAAAAGACCTTAAAACCAACTATATGAGGATGATAGATGTCCTTAAAGAGGAAATTAATAAATACTTTAAAGAAATCCAGGAAACCACAAAGAAACAATTGAAGGAAATAAATAAATTCCTTAAAGAAAGCCAGGAAAATACAAACAATTGGATGAAATAAATAAGGCCCTCAAAAACAAAACAAAACAAAACCAACCAAAAAACAAAAACCCAAACACTAAAGGAAACAAATAAAACTGCTTAAAACCTGAAAATGAAAATAGAAGTAATAGCAGGAACTGTCGGGAGTCCTCTGCCTGGGCCACCAGGGCTCCAGAGCCAAATAGCGCTGGGAGAAAGCTTCCCTCCCAGGAGTGGGGACAAGACTGACTGCTCAGAGGAACCTACCTGGAATACCCAGGTCACAGGGACTGAGGAACAGGGATCTAGTTTCTTTCAGTGGCTGGAGAGCAGATCGTGTTCCACAGGGTTCCATACTCAAATGGTGCCAGGAGAGCTCTGGTATAACAGGAGTGCCAACACATCTTTAAGCACAGGCAAGACCACCACTTCTTTTCAAATTCACTGGACCAAGAGGGACCCTAGCAGAGCCATCAGGACACAGGAAACAAGGGTCAGTTGGGGATTAGATCCTTCTTGTTTCTGTCTGCACCCCAGAGCTGACCCTGCACCACAACTCTCCAAACCCAAATTCCTCTCAGAGAGAACTGGTCTCCAAGGAGTATTGACACCTAGGCTTGCAGGAAAGACAAGCCACAGTCAAAGAGAGTAAGACCAACTAACACCAGAAATAACCAGATGGCAAAAGGCAAGAACACGAGGAACAGAAACCAAGACAACTTGGCATCATCAGAACACAGCTATCCCACCACACCAAGCCCTAGATACCCCAACACACCAGAAAAGGAAGACCCAGACTTAAAATGACATCTCAAGAGGAAGATAGAAGATTTTAAGAAGGAAATAAATAACTCCCTTAAAGAAATACAAGAGAACACAGGTAAACAACTGGAAGCCCTTAAAGAGGACACACAAAAATTCCTTAAAGAATTACAAGAAAACAGAATCAAACAAATGAACAAATCCATTCAGGAATTAAAAACAGAAATAGAAACAATAAAGAAATCACAAAGGGAGACAACCCTGGAATTAGAGAACATAGAAAACAAATCAGAAGTCATAGATGCAAGCATCACCAACAGAATACAAAAGATGGAAGAGAAAATCTCAGGTGGAGAAGATACCATAGAAAACATGGACACAACAGTCAAAACACAAAATGCAAAAAGCTCCTAACCCAAAACATCCAGGATCTCCAGGATACACTCAGAAGACAGAACCTGAGGATAATAGGTATAGAAGAGAGTGAAGATTCCCAAATTAAAGAACCAGTAAATATCTTCAACAAAATTATAGAAGAAAACTTCCCTAACCTAAAGAAAGAGATGAACATAAATATACAAGAAGCCTACAGAACGCCAACTAGACTAGACCAGAAAGAAATTCCTCCTGTCACATTATAGTCAAAACACCAAATACACAAAATAAGGAAAGAATATTAAAAGCAGTAAGAGAAAAGGGCAAGTAAAATATAAAGGCAGACCTATCAGAATTACTCCAGACTTCTCACCAGAGACTATGAAAGCTAGAAGATCCTGGGCAGATCTCATACAGACTCTAAGAGAACACAAATGCCAGCCCAGGTTGCTATATCCAGCAAAACTGTCAATAATCATAGATAGTGAAACCAAAATATTCTACGACAAATCCAAATTTGCACAGTATGTTTCCACAAACCCAGTCCTACAAAGAATAATACATGGAAAACACCAACTCAAGGAGGGAAACTACACTCAAGCAAAAGCAAGTAAGTAATCTGTCAACAAACTCAAAAGTAGATAGCCACATAAACAACATCAAAAATAACAGAAAACAACAATCACTATTCTCTAATATCTCTTAACATCAATGGTCTCAATTCCCCAATAAAAAGACATAGACTGACAGACTGAATCCATAAACAAGACCCAGCATTTTGCTGCATTCAGGAAACGCACCTCCATGTTAAAGACAAACACTACCTCAGAGTAAAGGGCTAGAAAACAATTTTCCAGGCAAATGGCCCCAGAAACAAGCTGGAGTAGCCATTCTAATATCGGATAAAATTGACTTTCAACCAAAAGTCATCAAAAAAGATAAGGAAGGACACTTCACACTCATCAAAGGAAAAATCTACCAAGAAGAACTCTCAATTCTGAACATCTATGCCCCAAATGCAAGGGCACACACAATCATAAAAGAAAGTTTACTAAAGCTCAAAGCACACATTGCACCTCACACAATAATATCGGGAGACTTCAACACCCCACTATCAACAATGGACGGATCTTGGAAACATAAACTAAACAGAGACACAGTGAAACTAACAGATGCTATGAACCAAATGGGTTTAACAGATATCTATAGAACATTTCATCCTACATCAAAAGAATATACCTTCTTCTCAGCACCTCATGGTACCTTCTCCAAAATTGATTATATAATTGGTCACAAAACAAACCTCAACAGATAGAAGAAGATTGAAATAATCCCGTGCCTCCTATCAGATCACTACAGAATAAGGCTGGTCTTCAATGGCAACAATAACAACAGAAAGCCCACATACACATGGAAGCTGAACAATGCTCTCCTCAATGATAGCCTGCACAAGGATGATATTAAGAAAGAAATTAAATACGTCCTAGAATTTAATGAAAATGAACGTACAACATACTCTATTGGACACAATGAAAGCAGTATTAAGAGGAAAATTCATACATCTGAATGCCTCCAAAAAGACTCTGGAGAGAGCATATACTAGCAGCTTAACAGCACACCTGAAAGTTCTAGAACAGAAAGAAGCTAATACACCCAAGAGGAGTAGAAGACAGGAAGTAATCTAATTAAGGGCTGAAATCAACCAAGGGGAAACTAAAAGAAGTATAAAAAGAATCAACAAAACCAGGAGCTGGTTCTTTGAGAAAATCAACAAGATAGATAAACCCTTAGCCAGACTAACCAGAGGGCACAGAGACAGTATGCAAAATAAAAAAATTACAAATGAAAAGGGAGATATAACAACAGATTCTGAGGAAATTCAAAAACTCATCAGATCCTACTACAAAAGCCTATACACAACAGAATTGGAAAATCTGGAGGAAATGGACAAGTTACTAGACAGATACCAATTACCAAAGTTAAATCAGGATCAGATAAACCATCTAAACAGTCCCATAACCCCTAAAGAAACAGAAGCAGTCATTAAAAGTCTCCCAACCAAAAAATAGCCCAGGATCAGATGGGTTCAGTGCAGAATTCTATCAGATCTTCAAAGAAGACCTAATACCAATACTCTTCAATCTATTCAACAAAATAGAAGCAGAAGGAACACTACCCAATTCATTCTATGAGGCCACAGTTACAGTGATACCAAAACTTCACAAAGATCCAACAATAAAAGAAAACTTCAGAACAATCTCCCTTATGAATATTGATGCAAAAATACTCAATAAAATTCTCACAAACTGAATCCAAGAACACATCACAAGGATCATTCACCATGATCAAGCAGGCTTCATCCCAGGGATGCAGGGATGGTTCAATACCCAGAAAACCATCAATGTAATCCACTACATAAACAAACTCAAAGAAAAAAACCACATGGTAATTTCATAAGATGCTGAAAAATTCAACATCCTTCATGATAGATTCAAAATTCCATCATGATAAAAGTCTTGGAAAGATCAGGAATTCAAGGAGCATACCTAAACATAGTAAAAGCAATATACAGTAAACCGGTGGCCAACATCAAACTAAATGGAGAGAAACTCGAAGCAATCCCACTAAAATCAGGGACTAAGGCAAGGCTGCTCTCTCTCTCCCTATCTATTCAATATAGTACTTGAAGTTCTAGCTAGAGCAATTAGACAACAAAAGGAGGTCAAAGGGATACAAATTGGAAAGGAAGAAATCAAAATATCACTATTTGCAGATGATATGATGGTATACTTAAGTGACCCAAAAAACTCCACCAGAGATCTGCTACAGCTGATAAACACCTTCAGCAAAGTGGCTGGATACAAAACTAACTCAAACAAATCAGTAGCCTTCCTATACTCAAAGGATAAACAAGCTGACAAAGATATTAGGGAAATGACACCCTTCACAATTGTCACAAACAATATAAAATACCTTGGTGTGACTCTAACCAAACAAGTGAAAGATCTGTATGACAAGAACTTCAAGTCTCTGAAGAAAGAAATCAAAGAAGACCTCAGAAGATGGAAAGGCCTCCCATGCCTTGTCAGGATTAGTATAGTAAAAATGGCCATCTTGCCAAAAGCAATCTACAGATTCAGTGCAATCCCCATCAAAATTCCAACTCAATTCTTCATAGACTTAGAAAGAGCAATTCTCCAATTCATATGGAATAACAAAAAAAAACAGGACAGGAAAATCTATGCTCAACAATAAAAGGACTTCTGGGGGAATCAGCATCCCTGACCTCAAGCTGTACTACAGGGCAGTAGTGATAAAAACTACATGGTATTGGTACAGTGACAGGCAGGTAGATGTCCAATCACCATAGGTCCATGATAAAGAAAAATTGTAGCTGGGCAGTGGTGGCGCACACCTTTAATCCCAGCACTTGGGAGGCAGAGGCAGGTGGATTTCTGAGTTCGAGGCCAGCCTGGTCTACAGAGAGAGTTCCAGGACAGCCACGGCTACACAGAGAAACCCTGTCTCAAAAAACCAAAAAAGAAAAAGAAAAAAATAAAAAAAAGATGTAAACTATTTACAAATCCAGCCCTACAGAAGGTGCTAGAAGGAAAATTCCAACCACAGGAGGTTAGCTACACCCATGAAAACACAGGGAATAATTTCTCACCAGCCAAACCAAAGAAAGGAAGCACACATTCTCACATTCTCACATTCTCTCTCTCTCTCTCTCTCTCTCTCTCTCTCTCTCTCTCTCTCTCACACACACACACACACACACACACACACCACTGTTGGAACACAGTCAAAAGAATAATGCATGGTTGCATGGTGAACAATGCCTTGGGAAACTGTGAGAGAGGCTCCAGGGAAAAAAGGCAGAGGGCCTTTTACCTCAGGTGCATTTTGTTCCCTGGATTATTTCTGGACGTGATTTTATGCCTCCTGTGACAAACACTTACATTGAATTTATAAGACATATAATTCTTGGTGGATATCAATCAGATCATAGCTATAGAACCCACTCTGGTTAGTGTATCCTGAATCTGGATATGGCCTTCTGCCTTGCTTTGTGCTTTTCCAGATATAATCTATAGTACATGCCAGACAATTTTGTTTAAATTAGTCTGTCCTGGGAAAATTCTGGGAAAGATTGCTCTACTAATATTTCATATGTGCTTACTGACATTTATTTACATGTTTGTCTGATCATGTCTTTCTGAACTCAAACAATCTTTCTTGGATCATTGCTTTCTTTGTTTCATTCATGTGTAAAAGTGCATCAAAACTGAAGTAAGATTGTCTACAGTATTAGACTGTAGTCCACCTCACTCTTTCAGGTCCACAGATCCCAGGTCTAGAAGGTCTGCATAGGTCTATACACTACCACCACCAGTACCAACAATAACAAAATAACAGAAATTAATAATCGTTAGGGTTTATATTTCTCAATATCAATAGACTCAACTCCCTAATAAAAAAAAGACACGAGATTAACAGAATGAATATGAAAACTGGACTCATCCTTCTGTTGCATACAAGAATCACACCTCAATATCAAGGATAGCAATTACCTTAGAGTAAAGGATTGGAAAAAGTTATTCTAAGCAAACAGACCTAAGAAGCAAGCTGTTTAAATATCTAACAAAATAGGCTTCAAACCAAAATTAATCAAAAGATATAAGGAAGGACACTACATATTAACCAAAGAAAAAAACATACCAAGATGACATCTCAGTTCTTAACATCTATGCACCAAACCCAAGGTGTTTCATTGTAAAAGAAATACCACAACAGCTTAATTTACACATTGACCCTCACAAACTGTTAGTGGGAGACTGCAATACTCCACTTTCAGCAATGGATAGGTCATCCAGACAAAAAACTAAACAAAGAAATGCTGAAGCTAACTGAGGTTATAAACCAAATGAATCTAACAGATATTTACAGAACATTTCACCAAAACATGAAAATATATAACTTCTTCTCAGCACATTGCAGAACTTTCTCCAATATTTGACCACACACTCAGGCAAAGCAAGTCTCAATAGATGCAAGAAAATTGAAATAACCCCCCTGCATCCTATCAAACCACCATGGATTAAAGCTGGATATCAACAACAAAAAACCAGAAAGTTTATGAAATCATGGAAACAACTCTCTACTTAATGAAAACTAGTCGAGATGGAAGTAAAGAATGATATAAAAAAACTTTCTAGAATTCAATGAAAATGAATACACAACATACCTAAATTTATGTAACACAATGAAAATGGTGCTAAGAGGTCATAGCACTAAGTGCACATGTAAAAGAGAAAGAGAGAGAGAGAGATCTCATACTAGCAACTTAATAACACACCTGAAAACTCTAGAACAAAAAGAAGTAAGCACACCCAAGAGAAGTAGACATCAAAAATAATCAAACTAAAGACTGAAATCAATAAAATAGAAACAAAGAGAACAATATAAACAATCAATGAAACAAACAACTGGTTCTTTGAGAAAATCAGCAACAGAGATAAACCCTTATCCAAACTAACTAAAAGACACAAAGAGAATATTCAAAGTAATAAAATCAGCAACAAAAGGGGGATATAATAACAGACACCAAGGAAATATAAAGAATCATTAGATCATACTTTAAAAACTTATACTATACCAAATTGGAAAATCTAAAAGAAACTGATAACTTTCTCAATAAATACCAAGTGCCAAAGTTAAATCAAGATCAGATAAACAATTTAAATAGACTTATAGCCCCTAGAGAAATAGAATCAATCTATTTTAGAATTATTAATAGAATAAAAATTTTAGAATTATTAACAGAATTAAAATTCTACCAAACAACAAACAAACAAACAAAACAAAACAAAACAAAACCCAGGACCAGATTGTTTTGGCACAGAATTTTACTAGGTTTTCAAAGAAGAGTTAATGCTAATACTCCTCAAAATATTCCACAAAATAGAAACAGAAAGAACATTGTCCAATTCATTTTATAAAGCCACAGTTACCCTGATACCCAAACTATATAATGGATCAATAAGGAAAGAAAATTAAAGACTAATTTCCATTATGAACACAGACGCCAAAATACCCAATAAAATAATTGCAAACAAAATTCAAAAATACACCGAAAACATCATCCACTCTCCACTCTGTCCATATGTATTCAGTACAGTAGTTGAAGTTCTAGAGCAATAAGACAACTAAATGAGATCAAGGGGATCCAAACTGGAAAGGAAGAAGTCCTTTTATTATTCAGAGATGATAGGACAGTAAATATAAGTGACCCCAAAAATTCTACCAGGGAACTTCTACAGCTGATAAACACCTTCAGCAAAGTGGCTGGATACAAGTTTAACTAAAACAATTCAGCAACCCTCCTATATACAAATGACAAACCAGATGCCAAAAAATTATCTTAGGGTAACTATAACCAAGCAAACAAAAAACCTATATGATAAAAACTTCAAGTCTTTGAAGAAAGAAATTAAAAAGATATTAGATGATATCTTTTGATCTCCCATGCTCATGGATCAGTAGGATTAACATGGTAATAATAGCCATGTTACCAAAAGCAATCTACAAATTCAATACAATCCTCATCCAAACTCCAACACAATTCTTTACAGACCTTGAAAGAACAAGTCTCAATTTCATATGGAAAAAAAAATAAAACCACCACCACCACCACAAAACCAAGAAACCCAGGATAGCTAAAACAATCTTGAACAATAAAAGAAATGCTCAAGGTATCACCATCCCTGATTTAAGCTGCACTACAGAGAAATAGTAATAAAAACTGTATGGTATTAGCATAAAAACAAACACATTGATCAATGTAATTAAATTGAAGATCCAGATATATGTCCATATGCCTGTGAACACCTGATATTTTTTATAAATAAGCCAGAAAGACACAATGGGAAAAAAGCATCTTCAACAAATGGTACTAGTAAAACTAGATATCTACCTATAGAAAGCACAAATAAATCCATAGTTATCACCCTGCATAAAACTAAGTCTACGTGGATCAAAGGCCTCAACATAAAACCAGGCACAATGAACCTGATAGAAGAGAAAGTAGGAAATAGCCTTGAATTCATTGGCATAGGAAAGGAACAGAACAGTAGGGCAGGCACTAGATTAACAACTAATAAATAAGACCTCATGAAACTGAAAAGTTTCTGTAAGGCAAAGGACACCATTGATTGAACAAAGAAGCAGTGTGCAGAGTGGGAAGAAAATTTTACAAACTCCACATGCAATAGAGGGATAACATCCAACATATATAAAGAATTCTAGAAACTAGATATTTTTTAAAAATCCAATTAAAATGAGGTACAGATCTAAACAGAAATTTTCAATAGAGGAATCTCAAATGCCTGAGAAACGTTTAAAGAAATGTTCAACATCCTTAACCATCAGGGAAATGCAAATCAAAACTACTTTGATATTCCATCTTACACCTGTCAGGGTGACTAAGATCAGTAACACTTGTGACAACTCATGCTGGTGAGGATGTGGAGCAAGAGAAACACTCCTTCACTGCTAATGGGAGTGAAAACTTGTACAACCACTATGGAAATTAATATGGTGGTTCCTCAGAAAGCTGGGAATGGATCTACCTCAATACCCAGCTATACCACTCCTGGGCATATACCCAAAGGATACTCCATTCTACCACAAAGACATTTGCACAACTGTGTTCATAGCAGCTTATAATAGCCAGAAACTGGAAACAACCTAGATGTCCCTCAACTGAAAAATGGATAAAGAAAATGTGGTATGGCCAGGTGGCGGTGATGCATGGCTTTAGTATGTCTTTAATACCAGCACTTGGGAGGTAGAGGCAGGGGGAACTTTGTAAGTTTGAGGCCAATCCGGTTTCAGAGCAAGTTCTAGGACAGCCAAGACTACACACAGAAACAAACCCTGTTTAGGAAAAAAAGGAAGGAAGGAAGGAAGGAACATTTACACTAGGAGTGTTAGCATTTAAAAAATGACATCAGGAAATTTGTAAGTAAATAGATGGAACATGGAAAAAATCATTCTGAGAGAGGTAATCAAAACCATAAATATGGTATGTATGCAATTATAATGGATAGTAGCCATTAAATAAATGGTCTCATAAATTTGAAATGGATGCAACTAGAAAAAAATCATCCTGAATGAAGTAACCCAGACCCAGAAAGACAAATATGGTATATATTCACCTTTAGCTACAATCCACAGAGAGGTTAGGTAAAGAGGAGGGCTATATCAGAGCTGCATGGATCTCTCTGGGAAAAGGAAATAAAGCACATTCTTCAAGTGGACTGGGGGCAGATGGGAAAGGGAGCAGGAGGGAGCAGACTAGAAGGAGTATGGAGAGAGAGTACAGGGAAAGACAGCTGGAATTGGGAGGAGGCATTTGGAGGGGAGTGGTTTGGAAACCTAGTGTAGTGGAAACTTCCTGGAATCTGAGAATGACCTCAGTGAGTACTACTACTCACTTGTACCCTAGGTATTAGTACTAGCACCTAGTAGTAGAGGATACAGAGTCTGAACTGGCTGACTTTTGTAGCCAGACAAGGCTTCCAGTGGTGGGACTGGGCTATACTCGTTGGGTTGTTGGCCAAGGTTTCATGGAGATCCCTAAACAACCCAGGTTGATGCTAGGACAGAAGGTTGCTCTCTGAAAACTTGACAGCAAGGCCCCAGTGTAGAAGACAACATCCACATAGGTCATTGAACGTACAGAGGTCATGCTGGCATGGCAGTAAAGTCTTCACTCCTATGATCTAGCCTCTTTGATGTGAGAAGGTACTCTGCAGGTGAAAGGAGAGGCCTGGACACCAACTCAGCCACAAAACCCTCCACCTACAATCTGCCCTGCCTGCAGGATGTAGTAGAGCAATGGAGGGGCAGAACTTGTGGGAGTGATCAACCAATATTTGGCTTAACTTGAGGCCATGAAAGACAGACTATGACTGACACTGCTTGGATGTTCAGGAACCAAACACTGGATAACCCAGAGATCTAGTGTAAAACCAAACATGACTGGCAACAAACAAACAAACAAACAACACTGAAATGATTCAGAGATTAGTACCTTGCCCAGTCATCATCAGAGAGGCTTCTTCCAGTAGCAAATGGAAGCAGATGCAAAGACTCACAGCTAGACATTATGAAGAGAGAGTCTAAGTTGGAGGTCTCCATCAAGTCCTAATCACCAGATACTTGGAATTTTGTCAAAAAAAAGGGGGGGAGGAAAGATTATAGGAGTCAGAGGGGATTGACAGCTAAGCAAAGCTCACATGGCCTCACAAAGACCGAAACAAAGGCATAGGGCCTGCATGGCTCTACACCAGGTCCTCTTATAACCATTAGCTTGGGGGTTTTGTGGGACTTCTAACAGTGGGAGCATGTGCATCTCTGACTCTTTTGCCTGCTCTTCAGACTCTATTGGGTTGTGTTGTCCAGCTTCAATGTGAGGGCTTTTGCCTTGTCTTATTGAATTTTGTCCTGTTTGGCTGTCATCCCTTGGAGGCTTGCACTTTTCTGAAGAGGAAACAGAGGGAGAGTAGATCTGGTGGAGAGGGGAGGTGGGGAGCTAAGTGCAGTGGAGAGAGGGAAACAGTGGTTGTAATGTAGTATATACAAAAAGAATCTATTTTTAATAAAAAGAAATGTCAAAAAAAGAAGAATGAGAAAAAGTAGGTTTAAAGAACAAAACAAACAAACAAAAATGCCAATGAGAACTGGAGTGACAGCTGAACAGTTAAGAATACTGGCTGCTCTTGGAGAAGACCCAAGTTGGGCTCCCAAAATCCACAGGGCAACTCACCAGTCTGTAACTCCAGTTCCCAAGGGATCCAGTGCCCTCTTCTGCCCTGTAAAAACACTGCATACACATGTTGTACTGACATGGAGGCAAAAACTCATTCAGAAAAAAGTGAAAACAAATAAATCATTTTTTAAAGCCCTTTCAAAAAATAACAGTGAAATGAAGAATACTACAAAGTGACTGTGACTGAATCAATAATGACATGGTGTGGTGATAAACAGATAAGTCGGGTAGAACAGAATCCAAAGCTAAAACCTAGATGACAAATATATGTCCAAAATATATTTTTATTCAATGGAATAAAGCACAATTAGTTAATAAATGATTCTGGCACAGCTGGCTACCCATCTTGTAGAAAATGGTTCCTTATCAAAAATTCCAGATGGGGGTGAATGTTTAAGTACAATAAATAAAGTATCGAAAATTCAGGGGTAAAAAACCCAGTACATAGCACAATATGCTACTTAACCAGAAAAAAAAAAAAACAAACATATTTGAGTTCATAAAATTTAAAAACAACTATGCTTTTAAACATGCTTTACGTTGCCAAAAATCTATTATAGACAAAGCTAATAGGCAAATGCTATGGGCATGTAACCTTTAGCAGTATACAAGAGCCCCTTAATATTGGTAAGAGAAAAGCATCACAATGGGAAAATGGGGGAAAGATGGGTGTGGTGGTTTGAATAGGTTTGCCCCCATAGACACATGTGTTTGAATGCTTGGCCCATAGGGAGTGGTGCTACTAGGAGTTATGGCATTGGTGGAATAGGTGTGGCCTTTTTGAAAGAAGAGTGTCACTGTGGGGATGGGCTTTGAGGTCTCATATATACTTAAGCTACTTACTTTCAGTGTAGCACACAGTCTCCTTCTGCTGCCTGTGGATCAAGATGTAGAGCTAAACCTCTGAAACTGTAAACTATCCACAATTAAATGTTTTCTTTTATAAGACTTGCCATGGTCATGGTGTCTCTTCACAGCAATGAAAACTTTAAGTGTGAGAACAATGAGAAAATGGGAAAATGTGAGAACCTGTGTAGCCAGAGACATGATATTGCTTGAACTAACTAATAATTAGGGAAGTGCTAATTAATATAAAATAATAACCATTCCATAGCTAATTAGATAAAAGAAAAGATAAAGCAGTAATAGCAATTGCTAACAGAATGAGGACAGAAAGTGCAAATTTCTACATCTAATTTTGAAAGCAGTCCATTGTGCTTTAAATCAGGAATGTACCAAACAGGCTCACGCTTGAACAATAGGAACGCTGTGGCCCTTTTAGGAGGTGGAGCCTTGATAGAGGAAGCACATCACCAGGGGCAGGAATGAAGGTTGTATAACTGGCCTACTTCCTACTCATTTTTTACTTGTGACTGCTAAAATGATGGATCCCTGGGCTCCTGCTACTATGCTTTCCACAGCATGGTGAGCTGTATACCCTCTGGAGCTTTAAGCCAAATAAGCTCTTTCCCCTGTAAGCTGCTTTTGTCAGTATTTTATCACAACAGAATTGAAAGTAATACAGAGTCTGATGAATACTTTTACACTTCAACAAATCATACTCCTGGGAATCCACCCCATAAAAACAAAACCACCAGTAAAAGGCTTATGGCAGCAAACTCCTACTGCAAAGAACAAGTAAGAAAAACAAGCACTTGAAACACTGAGGTAATCCATGATGACATCCCTGTACACACACTATGAAGCTGACATTAAGAATAACCACCATTTGCCTCAGAAGGATTTTCTTTAAAGCATCTTGAATGATAAAAACATGACATAGAAAACTGTGGCTTTATTTTTAAAAATAAAATTCAAAATCACTAATGTATATGTGCCAGTGTGTCTGTATGTTTGTCCCTCTGTGTGGTTGTAAGGAAAAGAGAGAAAGAAAGAAAGAAAGAAAGAAAGAAAGAAAGAAAGAAAGGGAGCACAGGGGAGGGAAGGAGGGAGGAAAAAAGGAAGGAAGGAAGGAGAAAAGAAAGGCAGGCAGACAGGGAGGGAAGGAGTGGGAGAGAGAGCAGGAAAGGGAGGTAAGAAGGAGGGGGAGGGGAGGGAGAGGGAGAGGAAGAGAGAGAATGAATGTGACCAGGACCCAGCACAGAAGGTTGCAAACCAGCTTGCTAACACTCCATACGTTCAAGGGGAATAAAGCATTGAGTTTTAAAAAGAAAGAGGGCAGGTACAAGAGTCTACTTGTGTTAACATTTACCTAAGAAGCAGGAATGCAACGTGATTGATGTGAGCGTCCATCCCCCCAGTCTTCACTCTTAAACCACTCTATAATCACCTGGCATCTTTTCATCCTTGTAACTACCTGTTTTGTACAATATCTCACATATTTGATCTATTTTATGATAATTCTGTTGTTTGTTTTTTTACCACATGCAAACTTTTTTTTAATACTTTATTTACATTTCAAACGTTTTCCCCTTTCCAGGTCTCCCCTTTGGAAACCCCTATACCATCCCCCCACCCCCTGCCTCACTGAGGGTATTCCCCCACCCACCCACCCACTCCCCTCTTCCCTCACTGACATTCCCCTATACTGGGGCATCTAACACCCTCAGACCCAGGGTCCTCTGCTCCCACTGATGGTCAACAAAACCCTCTTTAGCCACCTACGTGGCCAGCACCATGGGTCCCTCCCCAACTTTGGTTGGTGGTCCAGTCTCTGGGAGCAAGGGGGGGTGACCAGTTGACACTGTTGCTCCCTCCCCATGGGGCTGCAAATACCCTCAGTTTCTTCAGTCCCTTCTTCAACTTCTCCATCTGGAACCCGACCCTCAGTTCAACAGTTACTGTGAATCCTGGGTGTTCCAAACTGCTGGGCTAATAACCACTTATCAGTGAGTACATACCATGTTCATTCTTTTGTGACTGAGTTACGTCACTCAGGATGATATTTTTAAGTTCCATCCATTTGTCTGCGAATTTCATGAAATCATTGTTTTTAATAGCTGAGTAGTATTCCATTGTGTAAATGTACCACATTTTCTGTATCCATTCTTCTGTTGAGGGACATCTGGATTGTTTCCAGCTTCTGGCTATTATAAATATGGCTGCTATGAACATAGTAGAGCATGTGTCCTTATTACATGTTGGAGCATCTTCTCGGTATATGCCCAGGAGCAGTATACCTGGATCCTCAGGTAGTATTATGTCCAATTTCTTGGGTTTGCCAAACTGATTTCCGAAGTGGTTGTATCAGTTTGCAATCCCACCAGCAATGGAGGAGTGTTCCTCTTTTTCCACATCCTCGCCAGCATCTGCTGTCACCTGAGTTTTTGATCTTAGCCATTCTGACTGGTGTAAGGTGGAATCTCAGGGTTGTTTTGATTTACATTTCCCTGATGACTAAGGATGTTGAACATTTCTTTAGGTGCTTCTCGGCCATTCTATTTTCCTCAGTTGAGAATTCTCTCTTTAACTCACTTCCCCATTTTTTGATAGGGTTATTTGGATCTCTGGAGTCTAACTTCTTGAGTTCTTTGTATATATCGGATATTAGCCCTGTGTCAGATGTAAGATTGGTAAAGATCTTGTCCCAATCTGTAGGTTGCCGTTTTGTCCTATTTACAGTGTTCTTTGTCTTACAGAAGCTTCACAATTTTATGAGGCCCCATTTGATGATTCTTGATCTTAGAGCATAAGCCATTGGTGTTCTGTTCAGGAACTTTTCCCCTGTGCCCATGTGTTTGAGATTTTTCCCCACTTTCTCTTCAATTAGATTCAGTGTATCTGGTTTTATATGGGGGTCCTTGATCCACTTGGACTTAAGCTTTGTACAGGGAGATAGGAATGGAACAATTTGCACTCTTTAACATACTGACCACCAGTTGAGTCAGCACCATTTATTAAAAAGGCTGTCTTCTTTCCACTGGATGGTTTTAGCTCCTTTGTCAAAGATCAAGTGACCATAGGTGTGTGGGTTCATTTCTCGGTCTTCAATTCTATTCCATTGATCTACCTGCCTGTCACTGTACCAATACCATGCAGTTTTTATCACTACTGCTCTGTAGTACAGCTTGAGGACAGGGATGCTGATTCCCCCAGAAGTTCTTTTATTGCTGAGAATAGTTTTTGCTATCCTGGGTTTTTGTTATTCCAAGTGAATTTGAGAATTGCTCTTTCTAAGTCTGTTAAGAATTGAGTTGGAATTTTGATGGGGATTGCACTGAATCTGTAGATTGCTTTTGGCAAGATGGCCATTTTTACTATACTAATCCTGACAAGGCATGGGAGGTCTTTCCATCTTCTGAGGTCTTCTTCGATTTCTTTCTTCAGAGACTTGAAGTTCTTGTCATACAGATCTTTCACTTGTTTGGTTAAAGTCACACCAAGGTATTTTATATTGTTTGTGACTATTGTGAAAGGTCTCATTTCCCTAATTTCTTTCTCAGCCTGTTTATCCTTAGAGTATAGGAAGGCTACTGATTTGTTTGAGTTAATTTTATATCTGGCCACTTTGTTGAAGTTGTTTATCAGCTGTAGCAGTTCTCTGGTGGAGTTTTTCAGGTCACTTAAGATCATATCATCTGCAAATAGTGATATTTTGAGTTCTTCCTTTACAATTTGTATCCCTATGACCTCCTTTTGTTGTCTAATTGCTCTGGGTAGAACTTCAAGTACTATATTGAGTAGATAGGGAGAGAGTGGGCAGCCTTGTCTAGTCCCTGATTTTAGTGGGATTGCTTCAAGTTTCTCCCCATTTAGTTTGATGTTGACTACTGGTTTGCTGTATATTGCTTTTACTATGTTTAGGTATGGGCCTTGAATTTCTGATCTTTCCAAGACTTTAATCATGAAGGGATGTTGACTTTTGTCAAACGCGTTTTCAGCATCTAATGAGATGACCATGTGGTTTTGTTCTTTGAGTTTGTTTGGGTATGTTGTACTTTCTTTTTCATTAAATTCTGGGAAATCTTTGATTTCTTTCTTTATTTCTTCCTTGACCAATTTATCATTGAGTAGAGCATTGTTCAGCTTCCATGTGTATGTGGGTTTTCTGTTGTTTTTGTTGCCATTGAAGACCAGCCTCAATCCGTAGTGATGTGATAGGAGGCATAAGATTATTTCAATCTTCATATATCTGTTGAGATTCATTTTGTGACCAATTATATGATCTATTTTGGAGTAGGTACCATGAGGTGCTGAGAAGAAGGAATATTCTTTTGATTTAGGATGAAACGATCTATAGATATCTGTTAAATTCATTTGGTCCATAACTTCTGTTAGTTTCACTGTGTCTCTGTTTAGTTTGTGTTTCCAAGATCTATCCATGGTTGATAGTGGGTGCACTGTGTGCTTTGAGATTTAGTAGAATTTATTTTATGAATGTGGGTGCTCTTGCATTTGGAGCATAGATGTTCAGAACTGAGAGCTCTTCATGGTAGATTTTTCCTTTGATGAGGATGAAGTGTCCTCCCTTATCTTTTTTAATGACTTTTGGTTGAAAGTCAATTTTATCCCATATTAGGATGCCTACTCCAGCCTGTTTCTTGGGACCATTTGCCTGGAAAATTGTTTTCCAGCCCTTTACTCTGAGGTAGTGTTTGTCTTTAACCCTGAGGTGCATTTCCTGCATACAGCAAAATGCTGGGTCTCCTTATGTATATAGTATGTTAGTGTATGTCTTTTTATTGTAGAATTGAGTCCACTGATATTAAGAGATATTAAGGAATAGTGATTGTTGAGTCCTGTTATTTTCAATGTTATTTTTATGTTTTGTGTGGTTATCTTCTTTGGGGTTTCTTGAAAGATTACTTTCTTGCTTTTTCTACGGTGTAGTTTCCCTCCCTTTGTTGGCATTATCCTTCTACTATCCTTTCTAAGGCTGGGTTTGTGGAAACATACTGTGTAAATTTGGTTTTGTCATAGAATATTTTGGTTTTACCATCAATGATTATTGAGAGTTTTGCTGGGTATAGCAGCCTGGGCTGGCACTTGTGTTTATTTGGGGTTAGGAGCTTTTTGCATTTTGCATTTTCTTTGACTGTTGTGTCAATGTTTTCCATGGTATCTTCCGCACCTGAGATTCTCTCTTCTATCTCTTGTATTCTGTTGGTAATGCTTGCATCTATGACTCCTGATCTCTTTCCTAGGGTTTCTATCTCCAGGGTTGTCTCCCTTTGTGATTTCTTTATTGTTTTTATTTCCATTTTTAGATCCTGAATGTTTTTGTTCATTTCCTTTGCCTGTTTGATTGTGTTTTCCTGCATTTCCTCTTTAAGGGCTTCTAGCTGTTTACCTGTGTTCTCTTGTATTTCTTTAAGGGAGTTATTTATTTCCTTCTTAAAGTCTTCTATCATCATCATGAGAAGTGATCTTAAATCTGAGTCATCCTTTTCTGGTGTGTTGGGGTATCCAGGGCTTGCTGTGGTGGGAGAACTGGGTTCTGATGATGCCAAGTAGCCTTGGTTTTTGTTCCTTATATTCTTGCCATAGCCTTGTGCCATCTGGTTATCTCTGGTGTTAGCTGGTCTTGCTCTCTCTGACTGTGGCTTGTCCCTCCTGCAAGCCTTTGTGTCAGTACTCCTTGGAGACCAGCTCTCTCTGAGAGGAATTTGTGTTTGGAGAGCTGTGGTACAGGGTCAGCTCTGAGGTGCAGACAGAAACCAGAAGGATCCTGTCCCCAGCTGTTCCTTGGTTCCTGTGTCCTGATGGCTCTGCAAGGGTCCCTCTTGATTGAGGAATTTGAACAGAAATAGTGGTGTTCGTGTGCTCAATGGTGTGTCTTCACTCCTGGGAGACCAGCTCTCTCCTGGCACTGAGTATGGAGTCCTGTGTCACAGGACCAGCTCCCTGGCTGCAGAAGGAAACCAGGAGGCCACTCCTCAGTCCCTGTGTCCTGAGGGTTCTGGATGGGTCTCTTTGCAGAGGTGCTGACCTTACCCCTGATCATAGGCTTATCTGCACTCCTGGGAGAGTAGCTCTTTCCCTGTGCTTTTTGGGTATGGAGCCATGTGGCACAGACCTCAGGAGTAAACCGGAAGGCTCCTGTCCCAGGCTGTTCCTCTGTCCCAGTGTTCTGCAGATTCCAGGCAGGTCCGCTGAGCAGTGGCACCTGTCTTACCTCCACTTATGGGCTTGTCCCCACTCCCTGGATGCTAGCCATCTCTCTGCACTATTTGGTTTTGGAGCTCTTTGGCACAGCGAGAGCTGTTGTTAATTAACGGTTCATTGTTAACTCATATATTATTTAAGATCACTCTAAGATACCATTTTCAGCTGGTGGTTAGGGGCTATGATAGTTTGTGAATGAGAATGACCCCCATAGGTGCATGTATTTGCCTGTTTACTCCTCAGCCATAGAACTAAGAAAGATTAGAGGGTGTAGATGGTGTGGCCTTGTTGGAGAAAGTATGTCACTGGGAGTGGGCTTTGAGGTTTCAAAAGTCCATTCCAAGCACAGTGGCTCCCTAAATCCTACTGCCTGCAGCTCAGGATGTAGATCTCAGCTACTTGTCCAACACCACATCAGCCTGCCTGCCTGCTGCCATTCTCCCTATCATGATAATGGGCAAAATCTCTGAAACTATAAGCAAGCCTCCAACTAAATGTTTCTCCATTTATAAGTTTCCTTGGTCATGGTGTCTATTCATAGCAATAGAACACTAAGAGAAGGGAAAGTATAGTTTTATACATAAATGCAAATATATAGCATACACAAATAAATTTGAAATCTAAGAGTTTAGTCATTATATACTTACTGTCAAATGTGTATCCAATGAGAACATGTTACTGACAATGTGATTGAGTACCAGTGAGTAATAATAAATGAGATACTAATTACAAATATATAAGGAGACTAGAGAGATGGCTCAGTGGTTAAGAAGACTGGCCACTCTTCCTGGAGTCTAAGATTTGGTTCCCAGGAACCACCTGGAGGTTCATAACCATGTACAACTACAGTTCTAGTGGATCCAACCCCCTCCTCTGGCATCCTTAGCACCAGTAATGCACATGATGTACAGGTATACATTCATTCAAAACACCTATACACATAAAATAATAAAATAATTTTAATGTACACTTAAACATCTTTGAGTAAAGAAGAAGCTGTTGAAGGCCACTGTGACAGGTTCCATTCAGGGGAAGGAAACAGGAAGAGCAGGTGACTAACTAGCCTTACCTTCACATCGCTCCATCCTGCTACCATGCTTTTTACAGTAAGAAAAAATATTTACTTTTGAAATATGAAAACAGTAAAAAATAAAGGTAATATAAACTTATATAAGTTATAAATAAATGATATAAACTATGATTTAATATCTAACTCATAGGTTTTCAAGCAAAGTGGTAACCCTGAAGCTGAAAAATCAAAGCCTTTGAAAATGGTATTATGTGGCTCAGGTCACTGTCACGCCCGCTGATAAGTCTGCTCTTCTTTAGACCTCAAGGGTTTCTACTACAGCAACATAGCATTCATTAAACAATTCTGTTATGTAAAAATAAACCTGCAATTAGGCAAATATTGTGCAATAGAAAAGAGATGGCAATCTGTCTGCTTTGAAGACTATGTAAGAACTTCAAGAACCATCAAAAGGCACTGTGCTCAGTCCTAATGTTTGAAATGATCAATACTTGGGTCCTGGATATGGACCCCATGTTAGGGGAGACTTGAGAGGACAGATTGGTTAGCAATACAACAGCTCTTCTTGAACCCTGCCCAAGAAGAAAAAGTCTATTCCCAACCAAGACATGCCACCCTAACTGTGGCCTGCCTACAAATACTCCAACATATTTATAATCCATGAGAACTGAATTCAGCCATCAGTACTGCTATCAGTGAAAATCAAAATATGAAAACAGCTTCATAAATTTTGTAGACACGTTGATCTTACTACTCACATGGAATCAACTTTTTCTTTGGGGCCTTGCACTTGACCTGTCACTGTGCCTTTGCTTGTGTTCTTCACCCAGCCAACCAGACCTCTTTTCTTGGCTTCTCCTTCTGTGTACTGATTTCAGTAGAAAACAAGAGAGGTCAAGTCCATCATTAGAAGTCTATACTTATAACACAACTCTAATATTCAGGAACTGCTAACCTTGTAATATTTATTTATTTATTTATTTATGAAATGCAGTCTACAGACTGCAGAGATGGCTCTGTGGTTAAAAGCAATGGCTGCTCTCATAGAGGACTAGAGTTCAATTCCTAGCACCCACATGGTTGCGCATAACCAACTATAATTCATATTCCAGGACATCCAATGCCCTTTTTTTGGCCTCTGTGGGCACTAAGTATGCAAATAGCACATAGATACATGTGCAGACCAATACATATAAAATAATAAAATAAACCTACACAGTTATATAGCTGACCTACAGTGATACCACTATTTGTAAGATCAGTGCAATTAGAGAAAAGAGACCAACAGTGGGAATTGTTTCAGAAATGGTTTCTATTCCATTTCTCAGATCTATAAAACCCTATTGTTTTTGCTCACATCCATTCACATCCATGAATTACATTGCTAATCTGGGCTTCAAAGTCTGATGAAGCCAGGATTATCAATTATTGACTTAAAAATATCAATATGTGATCAACATAAAATACATACAGGCAGAAATGGACACTGAATAATTTCAAAAGTTCCAATGAAAATAGAAATAATGTTAATAATAAAATCAAACCATCAAGAACACCAAGAGCCAGCACACAGTCAGAGGGTTATGATGATAAGTTGACTATGAACTAATACAGGTGCCAGTCTGAAAATCAAGAAAATAATGAAAATGGGGGCAATGGACTATAAAGAACAGAATTATCCTAAAATACAGAGAGGCTTGACTGATGGGGACATGAGGGGACTCTCAGGGTCAGCAACCAGAGATCTAAATAGTGATGCCAAGCTCAGAAAGTACAACCTATAATTAACTTTTATGGAAGGGGTGTTTTTAAAATAAAACCAAAAGTGTGCATGGAGGGGTTACTGCTAAAATGTGCGACACTAGCACCCCTCACGTTATAGTGAGGGGTGTGCCCCTGGCCTGAGACAGTGTCTATCTAGAACACAGGAGAGCACTCATAATTTCTATCTAGTGCACTTAGGCAAATGCCTAGTTAGAACCACTTGCCAGAATACTTTTGAAATTCATAGAAAATGCTAACTAAAACCCAGGGAGGCTGTAATAAAACTTTATAGGCACTTTTAATTGAAATCACAATCAGTAATTTCAAGAAAATATCAGTTTTCAAGGACAGGATACAAGAAGTAGGTTAGAACTGGGTAGAAAATGGGTCTATGATTAAAATCAATAGTAAAAAAAAAAAAAAAGAAAGGTATAAAAAGAGGCAGGTTTCACTTACCATTCTGAAGCAAACACCTGAATGGAAGGACAAAAAGAAAGGTCAGCTTGTTTGCCTCTTACAAACTATCCATTTTCTGCCATAACACGCCTCAATTAAAGGGTGAGTTACAAACTATCCATTTTCTGCCATAACACGCCTCAATTAAAGGGTGGGTAGCAAAATGAACGAGACCTTCAGTATCTGGGTGTACTCATTGGGTCTTCTCAAAGATTATTTTCTTTTTAGAAAAATATTTGAAACCAAAGTATATAATGAGATGCCGACTTATACTTTCATCATATTCTAAAACGTTTATTAAAAACACAGTTGATCTGGTGGTACAGGCCTGTAATCCTGGCTACTTGAGAGGCTGAGACAGAAGGATGACAAATTTAAGTCCAGTTGAGGTAACACAGAGAATTCAAGATCAACCTGGGCAACTTTGTCTCGAGACAATAAGGATGAAAACTGAGAAGAGGTCACGTATGCATGCCCCACAATGACACATTTTCCCAGCATGTAGAAAGCCCTAGCCAGTACCAACTCCACAAAACTGAATTAATTAATGAGTTAATGAACAGCTGAGAGAGAGTAGGTGATATAAAATTTACTTTTCCCCAGTTTTTAGAATTTCTTTTTTTAAATAGAAGAACTAAATTCAAGTTTAAATAGCTTAAATTTTTTCTAGTTATAGCCAGCATCAGGAAATGAAATGTACTTGACCACAGCTGGGCTTCCAGCACCTTATCATTAATGGAAATTAATGCCAATGAAAATTATTCCTGTAGAGTCTCTGGTGTAGCTGATATTACATACATACTGTGGGTCATGTGGTTGGGTAGCATTGTTCATGTCAGTTATGTTTTCTTTTTCTAGACTGTGACAGACAAAGATGTTCCATTTGGGGTTTGGGAATGTGTCTCAGTGGCAAGGCACTACTGTAGCATGCTTGAGGAGCTGGGTTCCATCTTCAGTGACATAGCTGCGCTTGTATGTAGATACAGATATATATCCACAAGAGGAAGGCTAGCAATTTTATATCTCATGTTTTATATCTACAACCAAACCACTGTTCAGAGAACTGGGTTTTGAATGGGAATGAAACAAGATGCTAGATAGTTCCAAATTATCAAGGATATATCCTGAAGACTTGGATCCATCACAGAAGGCCTAGTACATCTGTCCTGGGAATTACAATGATCCTGAACAACAGTTCTCAGGTCATCACTCCAAACTGCAAATATAAAGATGATTGATCAATTATCCTAGGATCTCCACACATTATACTCACAGACATACATAAAATAAGTAAATGTAAATACTTTTTAAAGTATCAGCCTGAGCTACAAGTAAAAAAAACCCTACTAAACACATAACTAACTAACTAACTCACACACACACACACACACACACACTATACCACAACAACCACTACCACAGAAGGTCCACACAATAGAATACTACTCAACAATAAAAAGGAACACAAGTACCACCATGTAGTATGCTAAGCAAAAGAAGCCAAACTTACACATAATGCATAATTACATTCTGGAAAGGCAAAGCTACAAAGACTGAAAATAGATTGTCTGTTGCCAAGGTCTGGGAGGGAAGAGAGAGCTACCGAGAAGTTCAAGGGAACTTTCTGGGGTCATGGGGCTATTCTCCGAACTGTGTTGATGATTCCATGATCTTACACATGCCAAAAGAAACTGAGTGTAAAAAAGCAGAAATATTATAAATTGTAAATTATGCCTTGGTGGAAAACAATTAGGAAACTTTTGATCGGGAAGTCACCGGGAACAAATCAATCCACCTCCAAGGAGGTGGAAAGATGGAGCTGGCACACAGAAGCAGAACCTAGGTAGGAGCCTGTGAAAGCTCGGGAAGGTATTTTGTAAATCTGTCGTGTCTCCTGATGGCAGGAGACTGTAGAATTAAATGAATGGGACAAGAAGAGCAGTAAGGGAATGAAGACAGTATAATGTCACCAGTGGAATTTTCTGAGACTATGAAAATAGTTTTAAAATACTTGTAGAGTGTGGAGGAATGATGTGTGTGAAAAATTGATGAGAAGAAGAGCCAGAAGGCAATCTATTATCCATGAAGGGAAAGATGCAAGTCTGTGGATAGACAAGGAAACAGCAGAAAGCCACACTATAGGTCCACAGCACAAGCCAGGTGCCTCAGAATACAGTAAGTGCTTACCAAGTACACAGCCGGACAGCTCCAGGCTGTGCTGAACATATTCCTCTGAACTGCTCAACCTCAACAACCCGGTGTATGAGCATTGTGAAAGGAAGGGCCATGAGCAACTGAAGTAAAAAAGGAGGACTGGGGTTTGGTCAGGGACAGAGCACAGCCCTAACATGCGCAGGGCCCCAGGTTCAAGCCTCAGCATCTTTCTTGTGTAAGGCTGTCTACGAATAACTAGTCACTGGGAGCTGTCTTTTTCTTCTCTTCTCTTCTTTCTCTTCTCTTCTCTTCTCTTCTCTTTTCTTGAAGCATAACTGACTTAATGAGCCATTCACAGTTTCACTGTACCAGACTTGCATGGCTTAATCTTTGAGACAATCATATGCTACGGGGCAGGATCAACCAGGTAGGAAGCAAGAGTGAAGCCAGGATGGCAGAAAGGGAGGGGAGAACGTGCGGGAGTACACCTGCATGTGCGAGAGCAAGCCCAGCAGGGCGGAACGAGAACGCGAATCCCCCAGAAGGGGTCCGGCACCAGTCGGTACATGGAGGCAGTGTGGCGCCACTCCTAACGCTTTCCACCACCACCACCCGTGGCATCGGGAGAGCCAGAACGTCCGCCACACCGGGTGCGGGCGGGAATGGGAGGTGTGAATCAAGCGTGGGGGTCGGAAAGAGAAGCGACCGGCGACGGTCACCCGTGGGAACGACGATTGCCCCCAACTACGACCGTAGGGGGGAGGCACGGGATGGGCTGGCGGGGGAAGGGAGGGGGCGGAACCGGGAAGAGACCACCGGTCGGAACCGATGACATCCCCACCGAGCCTCCGTGAGCCGGACACACTTCTCATGTGACGCGCCAGGACCTACTGGGCATGGCGCGCAACCGCACTGGCGGTTATGGTGGGGCTCACGGGCTGGCGGGGCCCCAGCGGACCCCCCAGCACACGGCAGCGAGGCGCAACGTCGGGGAACTGGGAACCCCCTGACCCTCAGGGCAGGGTCGGGAGGCCGTGAGCCGGCAGGAGAGACCACACCAACGGGGGACGGCCCCTAGTGAAAAGCGGTGGAGATGGACGGATCCACCGTGAACTCTATTGCATGAGAGATGAAAGAGGAGGAGGGGAAGCCAAGGATGGACTTTAACCCCGCGAGGGGGGAACGAGGGGAGCTGAGCCCGTGGAAGAAGGCCAGACCTCGGGGAGAGGAGGAAGACATTGACCGGAGCCCCCACCGCCATACCGGGACACGCCCATGCGCCATAAACACTGATTCTAGAAAATCCTTACAGAAGTAGTAACAGAGACTAAATATGTAATATGTATCTGAGTGTATATTTACATGTATAATGTATACATCTATATACAAACATGATTATATGCATATGACATAAATGATAGCAGAGAGTTACTACATACTATTTACACTGATATTATCTAAGTATATAACACTAGGTATATACATATATATTGTACATATATATGTACAACATATATACACACAAAAAAATCTTTGAATTGGGAGTCTTATAAAACAGGATTTGGAGTAGAAAACTGAGCAAGATATGGAGGCGACTAATTTCTACTGAATCTTTAATAATGATTTGTTGTAAATCCCAAAGTTTTACATTTAAAAGTATTTGTAACTAAAAATGGTAAGGAGACACATACCACACACATATACATATATGTGTGAACACACGTGTGCATGTGTGTGTGTGCTTTAAGATATATACATATGTTAAAATAACTACAGGGTCCACTTAAGAGACATAGTCTCAGTCCAATTTCATACTACCTAACCAATTGTTTAACCCATGTCACTGCTCAAGCAGTGATATTTGGGGGAAAAGACCAGCTGATCATGTACGGAAGATGTGTTAAGTACTTAATAGAAACTGAGATTGTCTCGGTGGCATATCACAACCATACGGATGTTCTGTAGCATGTTTAGATGTTAAGTATGTTTATCTATTATTTGAATGCTTGTGACAGTTGCTGCCTATACAAAACTCTGTCTCACTTTCTTCCTAACAGAACTCTAATCTTCACCTAAGAGCAGCAAATGACCTGTATTTCCCAGTCTTCCCACCACTTCATAGAGGTGGCCAGTGAGACAAGTGAAGTTGTCAGTCAAAGCTTAGGAAAGCTCTTCCACAGGGGCTGATAAAGAATATATGACTGGAGTGTCAGCAGCCACTTTGAAACCATGAAGCCTTGGAGCTGACTTGCTAAGAGCTTTAATATGCCAGGAAACAGAGGGGAAAGTAGGGGATGGAATGAGAATCAGGAATGAGAAGTGGTCTTTGGGCAGAGGTAGTGTGGGAAAGTAGTAGAAATATTCTGGAACTAGATAACTGTAACATCTTGAAATTCTAAATATGCTAAGAAAGAATGCTGTATGTTTAACATAATATGAAAATTATGTCAATCTCTAAAGATCCTATAAAAATGGAAGGACAAATAAATACAAAACATAACTATGGTGTAGGCCTTTTTTACCTTTGCCTGAAGAACAAGGGATGTGCAGTGACTCATGTCATCATGCAGTGCCACACAGTTCATGCCCTGCTCTAGTGCCCACGAGGGTATTGAATTTAATCTGCAAGGCTAATCACTCTAAGGCCCATTATATACACATACCTGGCACTTCCACCAAACTCTGATTTCTTTCTTCCCTGATTTCTTTCTTTTCCTTCATTCAGGGAATGAAGGAGATACTATGTATTGGGCACTTTATTTTAAATCCTTAGAAGAAATGTCTCAAGATCTCCAGCTGAGCAGTGCGCCATACAGAAATCATCAAAGCTTCATAGCCCGTTTGAATCTTCTAGAATCTTTCCAAAAGGGCTGACCCTTAGTTGCTGTATACTGTGTAGTGGAAAACCATATAAGTAGAAACAAAAGGCAAATGTGGAGACATGTATCCTACAGTTTATCAGTTGTTCCAGTCAGGACCTCTGTTGGAGAACAGGCTTCTATTGAGCTTTCGCAGCCCCCTGCCTCCACCTTGCTTCCACTTGATAAAGAGAACGGGAGCAGATGTGACACATTGCTGTAGAAATCAGGACAGACATAGTCCCATTCGACCATGAGACACCCAAGTGTAATGTGTTGCTCAGTCAAGGCCAGCTGAAAGCAAACTACTTCTGTTGGTTCTTGTGGACAAGTTCCAAAAAAAAAAGTATCTGCTAGATCAATAGCTGCATACCAGATGTGTTAATCGACTCAAATAAGGACAACACATCAGGCATAGCAGCTACAATCCCAGACACTACTTGACTGATTTTTCTTTTTTTTTTTTACATTGTGTAGCTTCTATTATTATTATTTTTTGTTGTTGTTGATGATTTAATAATGGGTTTCTTTTTTTTTCTACTTTATTTACATTTCAAATGTTCTCCTGTTTCCAGATCTCCCCACTGGAACATCCCTATTCCCTCCCACCTCCCCTGCCTCTATTGGGGTATTCCCCCATCCACCCACCAGCCCACCCGTCCCTCCTTGGCATTCTCCTATACTGGGGGATCTAATAACCCTCAGGGCCATGTCCTCTCCTCCCCCTGATGTCTAACAAGACCCTCCCCTGCCGCATATGTGGCCAGCACCATGGGTCACTCCATGTGTATTCTTTGGTTGGTGGATCAGTTTTGAGGAGCATCAGGGGGTCAGGCCAGTTACCACTGTTGCTGCCTTTCTGGGGATGCAAACTCCCTCAGCTCCTTCAGTCCCTTCTCCAAGTCCTCCATCTGGGACATCAAACTCCGCGCTACTGGTGCTGTGAAGTGACTCTTGGGTATTACGAACTCTTGAGCTAATAACCACTTAACAGTGAGTACATACCATGTTCATTCTTTTGTGACTGCTTTACCTTGCTCAGGATGATATTTTCAAGATCCATCCATTTGTCTGAAAATTTCATGAAGTCATTGTTTTTAATAGCTGAGTAGTATTCCATTGTGTAAATGTACCACATTTTCTGTATCCATTCCTCTGTGGAGGGACATCTGGGTTGATTCCAGCTTCTGGCTATTATAAACATGGCTGCTACGAACATAGTGGAACATGTGTCTTTATTACATGCTGGAACATCTTCTGGGTATATGTCCAGGAGTGGAATAGCAGGGTCCTCAGGTCGTATTATGTTCATTTTTCTGAGGGTCCACCAAACTGATTTCCAGAGAGGTTGTATCAGCTTGCAATCCCACCAGCAATGGAGGAGTGTTCCTCTTTTGCCATATCCTCGCCAACATCTGCTGTCACCTGAGATTTTGATCTTAGCTATTCTGACTGGTATGAGGTGAAATCTCAGGGTTGTTTTGATTTGCATTTCCCTGATGACTAAGAATGTTGAACATTTCTTTAGGTGCTTCTCAGCCATTTGAGTTTCCTCAGTTGAGAATTCTCTGTTTAGCTCTCTTCCCCATTTTTTGATAGGGTTATTTGGATCTCTGGAGTCTAGCTTCTTGAATTCTTTGTATACATTGGATATTAGCCCTCCATCAGATGAAGGATTGGTAAAGATCTTTTCCCAATCTGTAGGCTGCCGTTTTGTCCTATTTACAGTGTCCTTTGGCTTACAGAAGCTTTCTAATTTTATAAGGTCCCATCTGTCAGTTCTTGATCTTAGAGCACAAGCCATTGGAGTTCTGTTCGAGAACTTTTCCCCTGTGCCCATGTGTTCTAGACTTTTCCCCACTTTCTCTACAATTAGATTCAGTGTGTCTGGTTTTATGTGGAGGTCCTTGATCCACTTGGACTTGAGCTTTATACAGGGAGATAGGAATGAATCAATTCACAATATTGTACATGTAGCTCGCCAGTTGAACCAGCACCATTTGTTGAAGATGCTTTCTTTTTTCCACTGGATGGTTTTAGCTCCTTTGTCAAAGATCAAGGGACCATAAGTGAGTGGGTCCAATTCTGGGTCTTCAATTATATTCCATTGATCTACCTGCCTGTCACTGTACCAATACCATGCAGTTTTTATCACTACTGCTCTGTAGTACAGCTTGAAGTCAGGAAGGCTGATTCCCCCAGAAGTCCTTTTATTGTTGAGAACAGTTTTTGCTATCCTGGGTTTTTTGTTATTCCATATGAATTTGAGCATTGCTCTTTCTAAGTCTATGAAGAATGGAGTTGGGATTTTGATGGGGATTGTATTGAATCTGTAGATTGCTTTCAGCAGGATGGCCATTTTAACTATATTAATCCTGCCAATCAATGAGCATGGGAGATCTTTCCATCTTCTGAGGTCTTCTTCGATTTCTTTCTTTAGAGACGTGAAGTTCTTGTCATATAGATCTTTCACTTGTTTGGTTAGAGTCACACCAAGATATTTTATATTCTTTGTGACAATTGTGAAGGGTATTATTTCCCTAATTTCTATCTCAGCCTGTTTATCCTTCCAGTATAGGAAGGCAACTGATTTGCTTGAGTTAATTTTGTATCCAGCCACTTTGCTGAAGTTGCTTATCGGCTGAAGCAAATCTCTGGTGGAGTTTTTTGGGTCACTTAAGCATACCATCATATCATCTGCAAATAGTGCTATTTTGATTTCTTCCTTTCCCATTTGTATCCCTTTGACCTCCTTTTGTTGTCTGATTGCTTTAGCTATAACTTCAAGTACTATATTGAATAGATAGGGAGAGAGAAGGCAGCCTTGTCTAGTCCCTGATTTTAGTGGGATTGCTTTGAGTTTCTCTCCATTTATTTTGAAGTTGGCTACTGGTTTGCTATGTTTAGGTATGCTCCTTGAATTCCTGATCTTTCCAAGACTTTTATCCTGAAGGGATGTTGAACTTTGTCAAATGCTTTTTCAGCATCTAACGAAATGACCATGTGGTTTTATTCTTTGAGTTTTTTTATGTAGTGGATTACATTGATGGATTTCCGGGTATTGAACCATCCCTGCATCCCTGGGATGAAGCCTACTTGATCATGGTGAATGATCGTTGTGATGTGTTCTTGGATTCGGTTTGCAAGAATTTTATTGAGTATTTTTGCATCGATATCCATAAGGGAAAGTGGTCTGAAGTTTTCTTTTATTGTTGGGTCTTTGTGGGGTTTTGGTATCAGTGTAAATGTGGCCTCACAGAATGAATTGGGTAGTGTTCCTTCTGTTTCTATTTTGTGGAATAGATTGAAGAGTGTTGGTATTAGGTCTTCTTTGAAGGTCTGATAGAATTCTGCACTGAACCCATCTGGTCCTGGGCTTTTTTTGGTTGGGAGACTTTTATTGACTGATTCTATTTCTTTAGGGGTTATGGGACTGTTTGGATGGTTTATCTGATCCTGATTTAACTTTGGTAATTGGTATCTGTCTAGAACTTGTCCATTTCCTACAGATTTTCCAATTCTGTTGAGTATAGGCTTTTGTAGTAGGATCTGATAATATTTTTAATTTCCTCAGAGTCTGTTATATCTCCATTTTCATCTCTAATTTTATTAATTTGCACACTGTCTCTGTGCCCTCTGGTTAGTCTGGCTAACTGTTTATCTTGTTGATTTTCTTAAAGAACCAGCTACTGGTTTTGTTGATTCTTTTTATACTTCTTTTCGTTTCCACTTGGTTGATTTCAGCCCTTAATTTGATTATTTCCTGCCTTCTACTCCTCTTGGGTGTATTAGCTTCATTTTGTTTTAGAACTTTCAGGGGTGCTGTTAGGCTGGTAGATATGCTCTCTTCAGTTTCTTTTTGGAGGCATTCAGAACCATGAGTTTTCCTCTTAACACTGCTTTCATTGTGTCCCATAGGATTGGGTAAGTTGAACTTTATTTTTCATTAAATTCTAGGAAATCTTTAATTTCCTTCTCTATTTCTTCCTTGACCATGTTATCATTGAGCAGAGCATTGTTCAGCTTCCATGTGTATGTGGACTTTCTGTTGTTATTGTTGCCATTGAAGACCAACCTTAATCCGTAGTTATCTGATGATCATGGGATTATTTCAATCTTCTTATATCTGTTGAGGTTTGTTTTGTGACCAATTATATGATCAATTTTGGAGAAGGTACCATGAGGTGCTGAAAAGAAGGTATGTTCTTTTGATGTAGGATGAAATGTTCTATAGATATCTGTTAAATCCATTTGGTTCATAGCATTTGTTAGTTTCACTGTGTCTCTAGTTTATGTTTCCAAGGTCTGTCCATTGTTGATAGTGGGGTGTTGAAGGCTCCCACTATTATTGTGTGAGGTGCAATATGTGCTTTGAGCTTTAGTAGAATATCTTTTATGAATGTGGGAGCTCTTGCATTCAGGGCATAGATGTTCAGAATTGAGAGTTCTTCTTGGTAGATTTTTCCTTTGATGAGTATGAAGTGTCCTTCTTTATCTTTTTTGATAACTTTTGGTTGAAAGTCAATTTTATCCAATATTAGAATGGGTACTCCTGCCTGTTTCTTGGGGCCATTTGCCTGGAAAATTGTTTTCTAGCCCTTTACTCTGAGGTATTGTTTGTCTTTAACACGGAGGTGTGTTTCCTGGATGCAGCAAAATGCTGGGTCCTGTTTATGGATCCAGTCTGTCAGTGTATGTCTTTTTATTGGGGAGTTGAAACCACTGATGTTAAGAGATATTAAAGAACAGTGATTGTTGTTTTCTGTTATTTTTGATGTTGTTTATGTGGCTATCTACTTTTGAGTTTGTTGACAGATTACTTTCTTGCTTTTCTTGAGTGTAGTTTCCCTCCTTGAGTTGGTGTTTTCCATGTATTATTCTTTGTAGGACTGGGTTTGTGGAAACATACTGTGCAAATTTGGATTTGTCATAGAATATTTTGGTTTCACCATCTATGATTATTGAGAGTTTTGCTAGGTATAACAGCCTGGGCTGGCATTTGTGTTCTCTTAGAGTCTGTATGAGATCTGCCCAGGATCTTCTAGCTTTCATAGTCTCTGATGAGAAGTCTGGTGTAATTCTGATAGGTCTGCCTTTATATGTTACTTGCCCTTTTCCCCTTACTTCTTTTAATATTCTTTCCTTGTTTTGTGTATTTGGTGTTTTTACTATAATGTGATGGGAGGAATTTCTTTTCTGGTCCAGTTTATTTAGTGTTCTGAAGGCTTCTTGTATATTTATGTTCATCTCTTTCTTCAGGTTAGGGAAATTTTCTTCTATAATTTTGTTGAAGATATTTACTGGTCCTTTAAGTTGGGAATCTTCACTCTCTTCTATACCTATTATCCTTAGGTTCTGTCTTCTCATTGCATCCTGGATATCTTGGATGTTTTGGGTTAGGAGTTTTTTGGATTTTGTGTTTTCTTTAACAGTTTTGTCCATGTTTTCTGTGGTATCTTCTGCACCTGAGATTCTTTCTTCCATCACTTTGATTCTGTTGGTGATGCTTGCATCTATGACTCCTGATTTCTTTCCTACGTTCTCTAACTCCTGGGTTGTCTCCCTTTGTGATTTCTTTATTGTTTCTATTTCTGTTTTTAATTCCTGAATGGTTTTGTTCATTTGTTTGATTGTGTTTTCCTGTAATTCTTTACAGGATTTCTGTGTGTCCTCTTTAAGGGTTTCCAGTTGTTTACCTGTGTTCTCTTGTATTTCTTTAAGGGAGTTATATATTTCCTTCTTAAAGTCTTCTATCATCCTCTTGATAAGTGATTTTAAGTCCGAGTCTTCATTTTCTGGTGTGTTGGGGTATCCAGGGCTGACTGTTGTGGGAGAGCTGGGTTCTGATGAAGCCAAGTAGTCTTGGTTTCTTTTCCTTGTGTTCTTGCCCTTGCCTTTCGCCATCTGGTTATCTCTGGTGTTAGCTGGTCTTTCTCTCTCTGACTGTGGCTTGTCTTTCCTATAGGCCCAGGTGTCAGTGTTCCTTGGAGACCAGTTCTCTTTCCTGGCTGTTCCTCAGTCCCTGTGTCTGGAGTCCTCCTGTTGTTGGCTTTTCTACACAAGTGGGTGGGTGGGTTGCTTTCTCCCTGCACTGGTTGGCAATGGAGGCCTGGTGGCCCAAGCAGAGGTCTCCTGCCACAGGTGGAAGCAGACAGCCTCTTACCTCCCGGCTGTTCCTCAGTCCCTGCGTCTAGAGCCCCCTTGACTGATTTTTCAATAGTTAACTGCCATTTTCCACAATCCATCTCTCTTCTGCACTGACCAGATAGGAGAGCTAATGGCAGATGTGGTGGGAATTCACACCTCTGGATTTTTCAAGTCCTTCCTTGATGGTGGCACTAATTTCTGCAGTTCTTCCAGTGATATGATACTGTTTTTAATTCAACTCTTGTCCTTTACAGAAGCAACTCTAAAGGCTTCCATTTAGCCTTTCCAACTATACTAGCTTTCATCCCATAATTCAATGTGAGAATTCTCCCAACTTCTAAGTATTTCTATCCAATTATACATTCTGGGACTGGGGAAATGACCACAGGGTGAGTTCTGGGACCCACTGAACCTACTGTGAGTCAGACTTCAGCCAAAACTTCATTAATCACCTAGCCTCCATAAACCCCTACTTTAAATGGAGGGCCACATGTTTCTTGGGATCTTCCAGAATCAGCGTCAGTTCAGAGCCAGTACATAAGAGACCCCAGAAAGTTTGATTGTTTCCTTTTTGCCAATATACAGTTATCCTTGTAAAAGGCCACAGGTTCTTTTGGGAAGGACTGGAGAAAGGCTAATAGTAAAACTTTTCAGTGTTTTATCAAGGCCCTTCCTCAGAGAAACCTGGCTGTCTCTTCATTCAAAGTGATCTTGGTCTGCAAAGTGGCTTAATCTGGAATTGACTTCTTTTTGCCACTATCCAATGTAGCCCTTTTCTTTTTTTTCTTTGAGGATTTTTCCACATTTAGAGATTAAACAAAAATTCAGTAGGCTTCTTATCTGTTTCGTGTCCAGAAACTCCACAATTGATTAGCCAGTACCAAAGATCCATGAGTCATACTCCCGTAAAATTCACTTTGCTTGTGCTATTACAGGTTAGGTCATTGTGGACATTGCTTTGTCTATGCTGCCCATTATAGTAACCAAGATCACCTTGCCTTTGATTGGGGCCCAATTAAACCCATTGCATTTAATTCATCCAACTGAGCATCAGCATCTCCAATCCTAAAGAAAGAGGGTAACAGCAAATCTCTTCAAGCATGCTGTTTCTGCCTTACTGTTATTTCTCTAGGCTTTCCCAGAAGGTTAGGTTTTACACAGTGTACCACTAGCATTGCAATTCCCTGAGCCTAAAAATCCCCTCATAACACTAAGTCAAGGGCTACCAGGCATGCCTAACTCTTTTTCAGTAGGCCATCCTTTAACAAATGCTTTAGCCAACCATTCAAACTAACTTTTGTTAATTTTTTTTTAAACTGTGTGAGCTTCCATACTAAACCTAGATCTCCACTCAGAGGGCCCATATTAATAAACTGAGCTTGATCCACATTTATGTTCATTCTACCATTATCCTTTACCCTTAAAACCCATTTTCACACATTACCACACTCTGCTTGAATGAATTAGCAAACTCATTAAGCTCTTTAGTAGTATAGTATACCTCTTCATAAACTACATTCTTTACCTCTCCTCTGGGAGCCTGCTTTACTTAAGTCTAGGGGCAGCTATCGGTGAGCCTTGAAGGATACCAGTATTGCCTCTCCTGGCATTTCCTTCAAAGAAGGCACTGCTGGTTTAGCAGACAATGAAGGATTAATTTCCTCACTCAAAGGAAGGGTGTGGGTTGTGAATACATCTTCTGCTAAGGGTGGAAACTCTACTTTCTCAAGTAAGATAAACACTTAGGAATCCAAGGGTTCACTCCTGAGCATATACCCAGAAGACGCTCCAACATCTAATAAGGACACATGCTCCTCTATGTTCACAGCAGCCATATTTATAAGCCAGAAGCTGGAAACAACCCAGATGTCCCTCAACAGAGGAATAGATACAGAAAATGTGGTACATTTACACAATGGAATACTACTCAGCTATTAAAAACAATGACTTCATGAAATTCGTAGGAAAATAGATAGAACTTGAAAATATCATCCTGAGTGAGGTAACTCAGTCACAAAAGAACAAACACTATGTACTCACTGATAAGCAGGTATTAGCCCAAAAGTTCAGAACACCCATGATTCAATTCACAGCAACTGTTGAACTAAGTGTGGGGTCCCAGATGGAGGAGTTGGAGAACGGACTGAAGGAGCTGAGTGAGTTTGCAGTCCCATGGGGAGGGAGCAACAGTGTCAACTGGAGACTGGACCACCAACCAAAGAATGCATATGGAGGGGCCCATGGTGCTGGCCACATATGTGGCTGAGGAGGGCCATCAGTGGGAGGAGAGGCCCTTGGGTCTTAGATGCCCTAGTATAGGGGAATGCCAGGGAGGGAAGACGGGAGTGGGTGGGTGGTTGGAGGAATACCCTCATAGAGGCAGGGGGAGGGGGGATGGCATAGGGGGTTTCCAAAGGGGAGACCTGGAAAGGGGAAAACATTTGAAATGTAAATAAAGTATCAAAAATCAAAATTTAAAAAAAAGAAAGAAAGAAAATGTGGTCCATTAAAAAAAAAAAAATCCAAGGGTTCAAAGTTCTCAGCTTCAATGGGGTACTCCCACACATCCCCATCCCAAGCTACAAAATCCCATTCTTTACCAATCAATGCCCTTACTTAAACACCAATATTCCCTCAAAGCTGGGACTTGTAATTCAGCTAACCTTATAATAAGGACCTCTGTTTGATTTTCTGAAACTTGAGCTCTGTGGCTGCTGGAGAGAAGAATCTCTTCCAGATCACACTTAGACACACGTAGAAACCTTTAGACTGTTTAAGTGCATCTTGAGCTGGTCAATTTTATCACTGAGTGCATTGTTGTCCTTCACCATACTTGGAGATGCTAGAAGTTGGTTAATTTTATCACAGAGCTCATTCCTTTCCTTTGTCAATTTGTCCAGAAATCTATGAGCAACAACCAACATTGTAATTTTCCTTATTTTTCCACAAATTGTCAAAAGTTTTATACACACAGTCACCAAATCCTTTATAGCTCACAATTTGTGAATCAGGATAACAAATGCATTTACCTCCTTAAGTTTGTAAACTAGGCCATTCCATGGACTTCCAGTACTCTCCAAGCTTCCAGAAGAGGCTTCAGTAACTGAAGGTGTGGGCAAACTGGAAAGCTTACCCCGATGCTTAAAAGATTCTTCCTTATTCTTCTGTTGCTCTACAGCCAGTTCTGACACCAAAACTGTATCAGCCGGGGTTCTCTAGAGTAACAGAGCTTTCTATGTATATAGAAAGTGGATTAATTAGAATGACTTACAGGCTGTGGTCCAGCAAGTCCAACAACGGCTGCCTAGGAATGGAAAGTCCAAGAATCCAGTAGATGCTCAGACCACAAGACTAGATGTCTCAGCTGGTCTCCATTATACACCAGAATCACAAAGATCACAAAGAATCACTGTAACGCCAGTGAAGGAATGAACTTGCTAGCAGTCATTCAAAGGCAAGCAAGAAAGACAGCAAGCTTCCTTCTTCCAAGGTGGGTGGGTGTTTCTACCTCAAAAGATTGGAATTAAAGATGTGTCTGATTATCCCAAAGATCGGGATTAGAAATGGATCTTCCCACTTCAAATTAAGCAAAAGCCCCTGTCAGGTATGCTCTCCATTTTTAGGTTTTAGTTAACTCCTGACACGGTCAAGTTACCAGAGTATCAAAAGTACTAACCAGGCTCAACACCACTTAGCTTCTGAGACAGAAAGAGCGGAATGGGTACTATGGCCATGACTCTGGTGTCCCTTTTAAAAGTACAAACTCAACAGTCACTTTTCACATTTTCTGCTTTCTTGTGCAGTCTTTCCTAAACCTGACCTCATACTTGTCTGATGTGATTTTACCTCTCTTTTCACAGGGAGTCTCTGAAACAACGGCTCATTATAAACACAAACACTTTCACCTGTCTTTAACCTTACCCTGTATACATTGCCCCAAAGTGTAAAGTATCTACAGACTATCAAAATAAAAGGATAATATTCTCCCTCCCCCTTTAAACAAGGATTCATTTAGAAAAACTCCAGTTTTCCCACTTAGAAGTAAATTTCCAATACAAACTCACATTTTAAATCTACTAATGGTTACCATTAAGGCTTATTGCTAAAGCAAGTTAAGAAAAGTATCCCATAGTGTTCCCCC